>CM059794.1:29222655-29440530 GCA_030435695.1 Brachymystax lenok tsinlingensis
AGAGAGAGAGAGAGACAGAGAGAGAGACAGACAGACAGACAGACAGACAGAGAGGTAGAGGGACAGACAGAAGAGGGAGAGAGACAGACAGACAGAGAGGAGAGAGACAGACAGAGAGAGCGGGAGACCAGGAGAGAACCCACAGACAGAGAGGAGGAGGACAGAGAGAGAGAGAGAGAGAGAGAGAGAGAGAGAGAGAGAGAGAGAGAGAGAGAGAGAGAGAGAGAGACAGAGACAGAGAGAGTGGGAGAGAGGGACAGAGAGGGGAGAGAGACAGACAGAGGGAGAGAGACAGAGAGTGGGGAGAGACAGAGACAGACAGAGGGAGAGAGAGAGAGAGAGAGAGAGAGAGAGAGAGAGAGAGAGACAGACAGAGAGAGAGAGACAGACAGACAGAAGCGGGCAGACAGACAGATAAGACAGACAGACAGGGAGAGACAGACATAGAAGGAGAGACAGACGAATAGAGGAGAGACAGACAGAGAGAGAGAGAGCAGAGAGAGGAGACAGAGAGGGAGACAGAGAGGGTGGGAGGGAGGGAGAACAGAGCTGGAGAGAGACAGACAGAGAGGGAGAGAGACAGACAGACAGACAGACAGAGAGACATACAGACAGACAGACAGAGAGGTAGAGGGACAGACAGAGTGGGAGAGAGACAGACAGAGAGGGTGAGAGACAGACAGAAAGGGAGAGAGACAGACAGAGAGGGAGAGAGACAGACAGAGAGGAGCAGGACAGAGGGAGGGAGAGAGAGAGAGAGAGAGAGAGAGAGAGAGAGAGAGAGAGAGAGAGAGAGAGAGAGAGAGAGAGAGAGAGAGAGAGAGAGAGAGAGACAGACAGACAGACAGACAGACAGAGAGGGAGAGGGACAGACAGAGTGGGAGAGAGACAGACAGAGGGGGAGAAAGACAGACAGAGAGGGAGAGAGATAGAGAGGGAGACAGAGTGGGAGACAGAGAGGGAGACAGAGAGGGAGGGAGGGAGAGAGAGAGAGAGAGCAGAGCGAGAGAGAGAGGGATGGATGGATGGAGAGATACCGACAGACAGACAGACAGAGCTGGAGAGAGACAGACAGACAGAGCGGGAGAGAGACAGACAGAGAAGGAGAGAGACAGACAGACAGAGTGGGAGAGAGACAGACAGAGAGGAGGAGAGACAGACAGAGAGAGAGACATACAGAGAGGGAGAGACAGAACGGGAGAGAGACAGACAGAGAGGGAGAGGGACAGACAGAGAGGCAGACAGAGAGGGAGAGAGAGAGACAGACAGAGAGGGAGAGAGACAGAGAGGGAGGGAGGGAGGGAGGGAGGGAGGGAGAGCGAGAGCGAGAGCGAGAGCGAGGAGAGCGAGAGCGAGAGCGAGAGCGAGAGAGGGAGAGGGAGGGATGGAGAGAGACCGACAGACAGACAGAGCTGGAGAGAGACAGACAGACAGAGCGGGAGAGAGAGAGACAGACAGAGAAGGAGAGAGACAGACAGACAGAGCGGGAGAGAGACAGACAGAGAGGGAGAGAGACAGACAGAGAGAGAGAGACATACAGACAGACAGACAGAGAGGGAGAGAGAGAGACAGAGAGGGAGAGAGAGAGAGACAGAGAAAGAGAGACAGACAGAGAGAGAGATACACCAACAGAAACATTTTTTAAACTAAGCACTTTATGCAGCAAGCAGGCAAGCACAGTTTTGAAATCTCCCTTTCATCCAGACGTTGCTGATCCATCCTTGTTTTTTAAAGGTAAAAGACTAAGACCCTTTTCATCAATTTGAAGGGAAGAAGTGACAGAAGTCCCATAATAATCGTAGCCAGTCCTACGTGGGAATAGTCACGTTCTAAGCGCTAAGCAGCACTACTGTAGCAGTCTTCTCTGTGTTGGGCCTAATTACTGTAGACCACATATCACATTCACTTAATTCTCCAACCAGGGCATTTCCTATTCCCTCATTAATTCCATCACAAAATGGGGTTATCTTAGCTGAGATGAGATGAGGGAGAGGAGGAGATCTGCTTTGGGTTTTGCATGGATTCGCATTAGCGTTTACATCTAGCCAATTAGCCTAGCGGTGGCTAGCGGTCGATGCAGCTACAGATGTAGGATCTTAATGTGATCCCCCTGTTGCAGGAGAAAGTTACTGCAACGCAGGAAATATAAAGCGTGTAGTGCATTTGAGGTTTGAAAGGGCTTCTAAAGTTTGTAATTTCAAAGTGGAAATTACAAACTTTAGAAATGACACATTTAGGAAAAATGTAGTCAACCACTTCAAAAATGTCCATTAATTATAATCCACATGATTAACATGTCCTGTGGCTGCAGGATTATTCCCTTGCGGTAGCAAACTGGCTCAAATTAAGATCCTACATATGTAGCCTGCTAGCTTCAGCAATTTCCCAGTAGGCCTCTGAGACAGCCACCTCTTTTCACTCCCCATGCCCTTAAGAACTGGTCCAAAGACAGTTGTGTCCTTTCTTGTAGGGGGATAAAAGTAGGACTGCTATAGCGAGAGATGATTTCAGATCATTTTATGTTATTTCACCCAGGAGCCAAGATTAGAAATGGTGGGGGTGGCTGAAAGTAATCAGAGCTCTGCTTCCTTGATGTTGTGTTGCTGAGGCAACTGCCAATCATCCCAATCTGTTTTTCCGAATGTGCCAACTGTTTACATGGGCATTCAGGAACGCATGTTTCAATGCTAAAACAGGTAAGGTACACACCTAACTACTACAGAGCACATCCTGTAGTTGCAACAGTATTAGATGGTGAAGGCAAGTGTGAAATAATAAACAGCAAGCAACCCACATACAGTAGTGTGAGAAGGGCACAGCACATATGGCACGCTTGGCATCAGACAGGCTCCATCACAACAGATCTATTACAATCTGTAGAAAACAAAGATGTGCTGACAAAACACGGTTTGACAAAACAAAAATGAGATTTCAGTCACTTCCATGTTTCATCACAATCTCGTGTATCTGCAGTGCGTTTCTCCTATAGTGACTCAGTACACACTGTCATGACGTTGCCCTGTTGGGTGAGCTTTATGACCCCCAAGAATACCTTTCCCCCCTTTTCTCTCCACTCTACAGAATGGACACTTGGAAAGCCCTTTGTTAACACAGAGAGAGTATGGTAACATCAAAATGTTGGGGAATGGAACAATATTTCACTTTCTCAACTAGTTGAAAGTGTCCGTTGTTACTTAAAGAAGATGATGTCAGATCAGTCTGTGTCTGGGTCATTATAGGACGACATAAATGATATCTTGGAAAGTCTACACATTCTAGTAATCAGATTCACATGGAATTGTTGTGCAATTTAAATGTTTAAACAAATATGAAACTATTTGTGAAAAGATTACATGAAATTTGTCAGGATACGTGTGTGTAGCTGGTGCGTGAGAGTCAGGCGCAGGAGAGCAGAGATAGTGAAACGAAAGCACTTTACTGTGGCACAGTACAAACTGAATGCAAATAGCGTTACACAAACAAATGCCTACAGGGAAAAGTGCGGCAGCACAAAGTACAAAATTACCAGTCTGGCGCAAACCAGACGGAAACGTGCCACTGAAAAATAAACAATCATACACACAGACATGGGGGAAACCAGAGGCTTAAATACATGACAAGTAATGAGGGAATGACAACCAGGTGTGTGGGGAAACAAGACAAAACAAATGGAAAATGAAAAGTGGATCGGTGATGGCTAGAAGACCGGTGACATCGACCGCCGAACACCACCCGAACAAGGAGAGGCACCGACTTCGGCGAAAGTCGTGACAAAATTAAGCATCCAAATGAGAGAATTGTTTTCATATGTAAACTATGCTCACTTAGTGGCCACGCCCAAGTGAACAGACATTGGTTGAGAACTATGAAACACGCCCTTCTCTGCCCCACTACAATAGCCCGTTGACGGAAGTGAAACTTAGTTCCCGACGACGTGAGGACTGGTGTCCATACGTTTAAAACGACTAATTACAATGTGGAGGTGATAATCACCTCGCTGGAAGGAATAATTTCTACTAGACCAGCCAGAATTCAGCTCAAACTGATTATGGCAAAATGGTATGAACTTTGAACTCTTATTCACTAAAGAAGAAGTGATACATCCAATAAGTTGAGCATCCAATAAGCTGCAGCTGTAAACGTAAATGGCCTAGGAAAGGACAGACAGTCTCCTAATAAGAACGACAGGGTACAACATATCCGCCCTACAACACTACAACCAGAAATATTATTCAAAGGACAATGGCAATCTCTGCTGGGCAAACCAGTCTTCCATTGTCGACCCATCTAAAGAAGCGCAGCTCAGTGTAAATATATACAGTTGAAGTCGGAAGTTTACATACACCTAATCCAAATACATTTAATCCTAGTAAGAATTCCCTGTTTTAGGTCAGTAAGGATCACCACTTTATTTTAAGAAAGTGAAATGTCAGAATAATAGTTGAGAGAATTATTTATTTCAGCTTTTATTTCTTTCATCACATTCACAGTGGGTCAGAAGTTTACATACACTCAATTAGTATTTGGTAGCATTGCCTTTAAATTGTTTAACTTGGGTCAAACGTTTCGGGTAGCCTTCCACAAGCTTCCCACAATAAGTTGGGTGAATTTTGGCCCATTCCTCCTGACAGAGCTGGTGTAACTGCGTCAAGTTTGTAGGCCTCCTTGCTCGCACATGCTTTTTCAGTTCTGCACACACATTTTCTATAGGATTGAGGTCAGGGCTTTGTGATGGCCACTCCAATACCTTGACTTTGTTGTCCTTAAGCAATTTTTCCACAATTTTGGATGTATGCTTGGGGTCAATGCCAATTTGAAAGACGACCAAGCTTTAACTTCCTGACTGATGTCTTGAGATGTTGCTTCAATATATCCACATAATTTTCCTGCCTCATGATGCCATCTATTATGTGAAGTGCACCAGTCCCTCCTGCAGCAAAGCACCCCCACAACATGATGCTGCCACCCCCGTGCTTCACGGTTGGGATGGTGTTCTTCGGCTTGCAAGCCTCCCCCTTTTTCCTCCAAACATAACAATGGTCATTATGGCCAAACAGACCAAAGGACATTTCTCCAAAAAGTACAATCTTTGTCCCCATGTGCAGTTGCAAACCGTAGTCTGGCATTTTTATGGCGGTTTTGAAGCAGTGGCTTCTTCCTTGCTGAGGGCCTTTGAGGTTATGTCGATATAGGACTTGTTATACTGTGGATATAGATAATTTTGTACCTGTTTCCTCCAGCATCTTGATATAAAAGATCTTCAGATCTTTAAGAGTTTATTCAGGAGACAGCAGCTCTATAAACACTCCTCCGTGGTTCCCCTGGTTATTAACGAGTTAATTGTTGCATGGTTTAATTCAACCACATAATCAATCAAACATTAGGTAATCTATTTGATAAAATAGCTTGTCACATAATTTAATCAGTCAGAGACACGACAACACAAATGTAGACATTCCTATTTACTTACAGTCTAGAGGTTAGGATTCCTTGTTTTCACCCAGGGGGCCCGGGTTCAACTCCCGGTATGGGAAAGCACATCTTATATTACTGCACAGTTGGAACTAGAAGCACAAGCATTTCGCTACACTCGCATTAACATCTGCTAACCATGTGTATGTGACCGATAAAATTAGATTTGATTTGATTTGACAGTCGTTTCATCATGAAAGGTGCTTTGAACACACAGGCTCTTCATTGGAACGAAAAGACAATTAGAAAGAAAGAAAAAATAGAAAAAGTCTACTGATGATGACACGATGTATTAACGTTGTGTCCAAGTTGAAAGGATGTGATTGGCAAGGTGTTGGCTCAGCGAGGGGTTCATTGTGTTTTCTCTGTCACGGTGTTGTTGGCTCGGTCGGGACGTGTGACGGGTGAAGAACTCTGTTGCTGCAGCTCCGTGCAGCTGTTATGTGTTATTGGAGAAGACAAGAGTCTTGTTAGTTCAATTTATGACATATCAATATAAACCCATTTCCATGAGGGATGAATTTAAGTTGACTCAGAGGCTTACACACACACACACACGCACACAGGCACTCACGCACGCAAACACACACATAGACACACCCATACACGGACGCACACAGGCGCCGACAGAGATGGCAGCCTCGCTTCACGTTCTCAGGAAACTATGCAGTATTTTGTTTTTTTATGTATTACTTCTTACATTGTTACCCCGGGAAATATTAAGTTTTATTACATACAACCGGGAGGAACTATTGGATATAAGAGCAACGTCAACTTACCAACATTACGACCAGGAATACGACTTTCCCAAAGAGGATTCTCTGTTTGTTACCCCAGCCAGGACAATAGACTGGATCGTACCCGGCGACTCAAAACAACGGCGGCGCCGGAGAAGAGGGAAACGCGCCGGTCTTTTGGTCAAAATCCGATCGAGGGTTGCCTTTCAGAGAGACATCCGAGACTGCAACGTTCTTTGCTTCACGGAAACATGGCTCACTCAGGACACGTTATCTGAGTCGGTACAGCCACCTGGTTTCTCCACGCATTTTAACCAGGGTAAGGCTACCGGAAACATGACTGAATACAAACAGTGTAGCTATTCCCTCCGCAAGGCAATCAAACAAGCTAAGCGTCAATATAGAGACAAAGTAGAGTCACAATTCAACGGCTCAGACACAAGAGGAATGTGGCAGGGTCTACAGGCAATCACGGACTACAAAAAGAAAACCAGCCCCGTTGGGGACCATGATGTCCTGCTCCCAGACAAACTAAACAACTTCTTTGCTCGCTTTGAGGACAATACAGTGCCACCGACACGACCTGCTACCAAAACCTGCGGGCTTTCCTTCACCACAGCCAATGTGAGAAAAACATTTAAATGTGTTAACCCTCGCAAGGCTGCCGGCCCAGATGGCATCCCTGGCCGTGTCCTCAGAGCATGCGCAGACCAGCTGGCTGGTGTGTTTACGGACATATTCAATCAGTCCCTATCCCAGGCTGCTGTTCCCACATGCTTCAAGAGGGCCACCATTGTTCCTGTTCCCAAGAAAGCTAAGGTAACTGAGCTAAATGACTATCGCCCCCGTAGCACTCACTTCCGTCATCATGAATTGCTTTGAGAGATTAGTCAAGGATCATATCACCTCCATCCTGCCAGAAACCCTGGACCCACTCCAATTTGCTTACCGTCCCAATAGGTCCACAGACGACGCAATCACAATCACACTGCATACTGCCCTAACCCACTTGGACAAGAGGAATACTTATGTAAGAATGCTGTTCATCGACTACAGCTCAGCATTTAACACCATAGTTCCCTCCAAGCTCGTCATTAAGCTTGAGACCCTGGGTCTCGACCCAGCCTTGTGCAACTGGGTCCTGGACTTCCTGACGGGCCCGGCCCCAGGTGGTGAGGGTAGGAAACAACATCTCCACCCCGCTGATCCTCAACACTGGGGCCCCACAAGGGTGCGTTCTCAGCCCTCTCCTGTACTCCCTGTTTACCCATGACTGCGTGGCCAAGCACGCATCCAACTCAATCATCAAGTTTGCTGACGACACTACAGTGGTAGGCTTGATTATCAACAATGACGAGACGGCCTACAGGGAGGAGGTGAGGGCCCTTGGAGTGTGGTGTCAGGAAAATAACCTCTCACTCAATGTTAACAAAACAAAGGAGATGATCGTGGACTTCAGGAAACAGGAGAGGGAGCACCCCCCAATCCACATCGAGGGGACAGTAGTGGAGAAGGTGGAAAGTTAAGTTCCTCGGCATACACATCACGGACAAACTGAATTGGTCCACCCACACAGACAGCGTGGTGAAGAAGGCGCAACAGCGCCTCTTCAACCTCAGGAGGCTGAAGAAATTTGGCTTGTCACCAAAATCACTCACAAACTTCTACAGATGCACAATCGAGAGCATCCTGTCGGGCTGTATCACCGCCTGGTACGGCAACTGCTCCGCCCACAACCGTAAGGCTCTCCAGAGGGTAGTGAGGACTGCACAACGCATCACCGGGTAAACTACCTGACCTTCAGGACACCTACACCACCCGATGTCACAGGAAGGCCAAAGATCATCAAGGACAACAACCACCCGAGCCACTGCCTGTTCACCCCGCTATCATCCAGAAGGCGAGGTCAGTACAGGTGCATCAAAGCTGGGACCGAGAGACTGAAAAACAGCTTCTACCTCAAGGCCATCAGACTGTTAAACAGCCATCACTAACATTGAGTTGCTGCTGCCAACATACTGACTTAAATCTCTAGCCACTTTAAACATAGGAATTGGATGTAACAATGTATCACTAGCCACTTTAAACAATTTTGTATATAATGTTTACTTATATGACATACTTATATCAAATGTACTCTAAACCATCTACTGAATCTTGCCTATGCCGTTCGGCCATCGACCCAAATCTCTAGCCACTTTAATAATTATAATTGGATGAAATAATGTATCACTAGCCACTTTAAACAATGCCATTTATATAATGTTTACATATCCTACATTACTCATCTCATATATATATATATGTGTATATACTGTACTCCATACCATCTACTGCATCCTGCCTCACTCATCCATATATTTATATGTACATACTCGTATTCATTCCGTTACTCTTGTGTGTATAAGGTATTTGTTGTGAATTTGTTAGATTACTTGTTAGATACTACTGCATGGCCGGAACTAGAAGCACAAGCATTTCGCTACACTCGCATTAACATCTGCTAACCATGTGTATGTGACAAATAAAATTTGATTTGATTTGATTTGACTAGCGCACGCACGAACACACATACATGTGCAGGCGCACACACGCACACAGTCACACACAGATGGACATAGTATAGGCAGTTGTTTTCTATGGAAACAACTATTCAACTTTAACTAATCATTAAACGTCAGTCTTGGTCAACAACAGAGTCACAAAGCTCTGTGGTTGTTATTGATGAAAAGACAAGATGGAGGAAGTCAATACAGTGTCTGTGATTTTGAGTAATTTGATTCCATTTGACTTTGAAGAATGGATCAGAAAAGCAAGCATCAAAGAGATATTTAATAGGCAGAATGTTCTGACATGAAAGGGGCTTTGGGAGAACAGCCCATCAACTGCTGTGTAGTCTCTCTTTATGGACCAAGATGTTGCTTTCCTCCCTCTCCATAAATCACACACTCCCTCTCCCCCAATCACACACTCCTTCTCACCCCAATCCATTCCATATCTTGTCCTAAAAAGCGCTTAAAATAAAATGTAATATCATTAATATAAAACATTTTTATCTTTGAATACACCTATTTCTTTTCTCTCTCTTTCTTTGTATTTTTAGAATCCAGTGATTTCTCTTTCTCTAATTATCCCATTCCTATTTCCTACAGCCACAACCATACTAGGAGGAATACCTACGTAAGAATGCGGTTCATTGACTATAGCTCAGACTTCAACACCATAGTATCCTCCAAGCTTATCATTAAGCTCAGGACCATGGGTCTGAACCTCGCCCTGTGCAACTGGGTCCTGGACTTTCTGACGGGCTGACCCCAGGTGGGGAAGGTAAGGAACAACACCTCCCCTTCGCTGATCCTCAACACAGGGGCCCCACAAGGGTACGTGATCAGCCCCCTCCTGTACTCCCTGTTCACCCATGACTGCGTGGCCATGCACATCTCCAACTCAAACTTCAAGTTTTCAGACGACACAACAGTAGTAGGCCTGATTACCAACAATGACGAGACAGCCTGCAGGGATAGGGTGAGGGCCCTGGCGGAGTGATGCCAGGAAAATAACCTCTCCCTCAACGTCAACAAAATGAAGGAGCTGATCATGGACTTCAGGAAACAGCAGAGGGAGCACGCCCCTATCCACATTGACTGGATCGCAGAGGAGTACGTGGAAATTCCTTGGCGTACACATCACTAACAATCTGAAATGGTCCACCCACATATAGAGTGTGGAGAAGAAGGCGCAACAGCGCCTCTTTAACCTCAAGAGGCTGTAGAAATTCGGCTTCGCACCTAAGACCCTCACAAACTTTTACAGATGCGCAATTGAGAGCAACCTGTCCGGCTGTATCACCACCTGGTATGGCAACTGCATCGCACGCAAACGCAGGGCTCTCCAGAGGGTGGTACGGTCTGCCCAACGCATCCCCGGGGGCACAGTGCATGCCCTCCAGGATACCTACAGCACCCGATGTCACAGAAAGGCCATAAAGATAATCAACCACCCGAGCCACTGCCTGTTCACCCCGCTATCATCCAGAAGGTGAGGTCAGTACAGGTGCATCAAAGCTGGGACCGAGAGACTGAAAAACAGCTTCTATTTCAAGGCCATCAGACTGTTAAATAGCCATCACTAGCCGGCTACCAACCGGTTACTCAACCCTGCACCTTAGAGGCTGCTGCCCTATATACATAGACATGGAATCCCTTGCCACTTTAGTAATGGAACACTAGTCACTTTAATAATGTTTACATACTGCTTTACTCATCTCATATGTATATACTGTATTCTATTCTACTGCATTTAGTCAATGCCACAACGATATTGCTCGTCCTAATATTTATATATTTCTTAATTCCATTCTTTTACTTTTAGATGTGTGTGCATTGTTGTGAATTCTTAGATACTACTGCACTGTTGGAGCAAGGAACACAAGTATTTGACTATATTTGAAAAGAGTCAACACCTCAACTTGCAAACGCCCATGTCCTCAACACAAACACTCTGAATTATGTATATCTTCCGTTCACTTACCACCTCTCCTTACCACCCCTCTTTCCCACCTCTCCTTACCACCCCTCTTTCCCACCTCTCCTTACCACCTCTCCTTACCACCCCTCTTTCCCACCTCTCTTACCACCTCTCCTTACCACCCCTCTTTCCCACCTCTCCTTACCACCCCTCTTTCCCACCTCTCTTTCCCACCTCTCCTTACCACCCCTCTTTCCCACCTCTCCTCTCCTTACCACCCCTCTTTCCCACCTCTCCTTACCACCCCCTCTTTCCCACCTCTCTACCACCTCTCCTTACCACCCCTCTTTCCCACCTCTCCTTACCACCCCTCTTTCCCACCTCTCTTTCCCACCTCTCCTTACCACCCCTCTTTCCCACCTCTCCTTACCACCTCTCCTTACCACCCCTCTTTCCCACCTCTCCTTACCACCCCTCTTTCCCACCTCTCCTTACCACCTCTCCTTACCACCCCTCTTTCCCACCTCTCCTTACCACCCCTCTTTCCCACCTCTCCTTACCACCTCTCCTTACCACCTCTCCTTACCACCTCTCCTTACCACCCCTCTTTCCCACCTCTCCTTACCACCCCTCTTTCCCACCTCTCTTACCACCTCTCCTTACCACCCTCTCTTTCCCCACCTCTCCTTACCACCCCTCTTTCCCACCTCTCCTTACCACCTCTCCTTACCACCTCTCCTTACCACCTCTCCTTACCACCCCTCTTTCCCACCTCTCCTTACCACCCCTCTTTCCCACCTCTCTTTCCCACCTCTCCTTACCACCCCTCTTTCCCACCTCTCCTTACCACCCCTCTTTCCCACCTCTCCTTACCACCCCTCTTTCCCACCTCTCCTTACCACCTCTCCTTACCACCCCTCTTTCCCACCTCTCCTTACCACCCCTCTTTCCCACCTCTCCTTACCACCTCTCCTTACCACCTCTCCTTACCACCCCTCTTTCCCACCTCTCCTTACCACCTCTCCTTACCACCCCTCTTTCCGACCTCTCTTTACCACCTCTCCTTACCACCCCTCTTTCCCACCTCTCCTTACCACCTCTCTTTACCACCTCTCTTTACCACCTTTCCTTACCATCTCTCCTTACCACCACTCCTTACCACCTCTCCTTAGCACCTCTCCTTACCACATCTCCTTACCACCTATCAGTCACCATCTCTCTTGCTGTTTCCCCCCCTTTTCCAGTCAAGGTCAAAGGTTTTATTTTTAGCCCCAATAACTCGACAGTGTGTCCTGTTGGTCTCTGACATGGAAAGACACTCTGAGTGTGAACAGCATGAGCAGACCTCCCAGAGGACCACAGCAGTTAAACTGAGAGCATAACCAGTCCCTGGACACACCAGCACCACGTCACCACAACACAGCCAGTCCCTAGACATATGGAACTATGACAACCGCACAACACAGCCAGTCCCTAGTTACACAGAACTATGACATCACCACCACACAACCAGTTCCTAGACATACGGAACTATGACATCCGCACAACACAGCCAGTCCCTAGATACACAGAACTATGACATCACCACCACACAGCCAGTCCCTAGATACACAGAACTATGAGATCACCACCACACAGCCAATCCCTAGATACACAGAACTATGACATCACCACAACACAGCCAGTCCCTAGATACAGAGAACTATGACATTACCACAACACAGCCAGTCCCTAGACACACAGAACTATGACATCCACACCACACAGCCAGTCCCTAGACACAGAACTATGATGTTACCACCACACAGCCAGTCCCTAGACACACAGAAGTATGACATCACCACAACACAGCCAGTCCCTAGACACACAGAACTATGGCGTCATAGCAACCGTGGAACAAACAACAACAGTAATGAACCACATCCCCTGGGCTGAAACACCTGACAGCCTTTAGGCAGGTGAGAGAGGGAGTTAAGGTTGGGAGCAGACACACACACACACTAAAATCCTTGAAGACACTGTTGCTATGCAACACGGCCTCAAAACAGCAATCATGTTTGTTTACAGGTTTCGAAAACGTACCAAAACATTTAACAAAATAAGAACAATTACGAAGCACATCTTATTATTCAGTCGTGTAATTTCCCCTCCAATTAAAACCAAATAAATAAAAGGCTTCCATCTTTCTATCGAAGCCATAGAGAGACAAGTTTAACAGCCTCTTAAAACTTAGAGCACTGGTGTGAAAAGCTGCCAGACAATATAACCCTGTCCCAAGCACTGAGAGAGAGAGAGCGAGAAGGGGGGAGACACTGCTGGTAAAAATGAGTAGGGAATGAAAAGCAGCATAGAAATGCTTTTACAGTTGTTCGGATCAATGTGGGGGAGAAGAATTGATTTTCTGTTGGAGCCTCAGACACTATTTGTCAAGATGGTGTCTTATAAGTGATGCGCTTTTATATGATAACAGCGATGCCCCAGCAATAACCCTAACTGTGGCTGTTAGTGAAAGTGGAGGACACACTTAACAGACAGACCCCTTGGTATGGTTTCTCGTGCCCCATTGTTATGTTTTTTCTTGATTTAGGGTCGTTTCTCGGTAACTAACCCGACATATCCAATAAATGATGGTAAAGTAACACCTACAGTTGAAGTTGGAAGTTTACATACACTGAGGTTGGAGTCATTAAAACTCCAACAAATCTCTTGTTAACAAACTATAGTTTTGGCAAGTCGGTTTGGACATCTACTTTGTGCATGACATAAGTCATTTTTCCAACAATTGCTTACAGACAGATTATTTCCCTTATAATTCACTGTATCACAATTCCAGTGGGTCAGAAGTTTACATACACTAAGTTGACTGTGCTTTTAAACAGCTTGGAAAATTCCAGCTTTAGAAGCTTCTGATAGGCTAATTGACATAAATTGAGTCAATTGGAGGTGTACCTGTGGATATATTTCAAGGCCTACCTTCAAACGCAGTGCCTCTTTGCTTGACATCATGGGAAAATCAAAAGAAATCAGCCAAGACCTCAGAAAAAAAGTTAGAGACCTCCACAAGTCCTATATTGACATAACCTGAAAGGTCGCTCAGCAAGGAAGAAGCCACTGCTCCAAAACCGCCATAAAAAGTCAGATTAAGGTTTGCAACTGCACATGGGGACAAAGATCGCACTTTTTGGAGACAGTTCATCTGGTCTGATGATGTTTGGAGGAAAAAGGGGGAAGCTTGCAAGCCGAAGAATACCATCCCAATCGTGAAGCACGGGGGTGGCAGCATCATGTTGTGGGGGTGCGTTGTGGGGGAGGGGTGCACTTCACAAAATAGATGGCATCATGAGGCAGGAAAGTTATGTGGATATATTGAAGCAACATCTCAAGACATCAGTCAGGAAGTTAAAGCTTGGTCGCAAATGGGTCTTCCAAATGGACAATGACCCCAAGCATATATCCAAAATGGCTTAAGGACAACAAAGTCAAGGTATTGGAGTGGCCATCACAAAGCCCTGACCTCATTCCTATAGAAAATGTGTGTGCAGAACTGAAAAAGCATGTGCGAGCAAGGAGTGGGACAAAATTCACCAAACTTATTGTGGGAAGCTTGTGGAAGGCTACCTGAAACTTTTGACCCAAGTTAAACAATTTAAAGGCAATGCCACCAAATACTAATTGAGTGTATGTAAACTTCTGACCCACTGGGAATGTGATGAAAGATATACAAGCTGAAATAAATCATTCTCTCTCCTATTATTCTGACATTTCATATTCTTAAAATAAATTTGTGATGTATTTAGCTAAGGTGTATGTAAACTTCCAACTTCAACTGTAAATGATGAGTGGATTTTATCGTCAGCGTAACTAAGGGCCGGGGAAGTGGGCTGTCAGGGTGTTCTGCTGTGACATCATCCAGCTAATATCCCATCATGCCTTTCAATACACCAATCAATATAAAGGTACATCAATGAGCAGAAAAAACACCTCACTCAAAACAAAATTACAGATCCCTTATTGAATACACGGTAGAGCGACAGTGTGAGAAAAGGTAGAATCAAATCAAGCTTTATTTATACAGCACATTTCAGACATGGAATGCAACACAATGTGCTTTACAAACAAAAGAAGAAGAAAAAAACAAGGAAGCTGAAACAAGCTGAAAGGTTTACCACACAACAAACATAAGATAAAAAACAAAAGAATGACACAAACTGAATGACAAAAAGGCCCCCTGAGGAAGATTATGAGAAAGAGGTTAGGTATCTATCCAGGGATAGAGAACGCCCTCCATACAGAGAGAAAGAGGTTAGGTATCTATCCAGGGATAGAGAACGGCCTCCATACAGAGAGAAAGAGGTTAGGTATCTATCCAGGGATAGAGAACGCCCTCCATACAGAGAGAAAGAGGTTAGGTATCTATCCAGGGATAGAGAACGCCCTCCATACAGAGAGAAAGAGGTTAGGTATCTATCCAGGGATAGAGAACGCCCTCCATACAGAGAGAAAGAGGTTAGGTATCTATCCAGGGATAGAGAACGCCCTCCATACAGAGAGAAAGAGGTTAGGTATCTATCCAGGGATAGAGAACGCCCTCCATACAGAGAGAAAGAGGTTAGGTATCTATCCAGGGATAGAGAACGCCCTCCATACAGAGAGAAAGAGGTTAGGTATCTATCCAGGGATAGAGAACGCCCTCCATACAGAGAGAAAGAGGTTAGGTATCTATCCAGGGATAGAGAACGCCCTCCATACAGAGAGAAAGAGGTTAGGTATCTATCCAGGGATAGAGAACGCCCTCCATACAGAGAGAAAGTTTTCCAGTAGTGAGCGTGTTAGATAAACCGTAAACATGCGACAGATTGCCTGCCACCCACATACAAGCGCGCACACACACACACACACACACACACACACACACTGGTGTACATACACACATACTGTACACACACACATACTGTGCACACACATACTGTACACACTCACACACACACACACACACACATGGATACATACCAATTCCATGAAGCAGGCTGTTTGCCCCTGACAGCAGTACTGGTAATGTTCCCTAAGTAGTGGAAACATGGTCGCCAACATGTGTGACACACAATGGAAACAGTCCCACTAAAAATACCTGTCTTGGCTGGAAAAGTGACCACACACACATACACTCATCACATGTACATACACACTGATAGGGAAATGTATATGTTAAGGTAGTGACTATAATATTCCACCCTGAAAATGTATGTAATGGTGTTAGAGTTATACGACAATAATCCTATAATGTGTGTGTCTAGAACTTTTTAAAGACTAGGACATTGTGTTACTATCCTCCTCCTGTACCCCCACCATCCTCCTCCTGTTCCCCCATCATCCTCCTCCTGTTCCCCCATCATCCTCCTCCTGTTCCCCCACCATCCTCCTCCTGTACCCCCACCAACGTCCTCTTGTACCACCACACCATCCTCCTCCTGTTCCCCCACCATCCTCCTCCTGTTCCCCCACCATGGTCTTCTTGTACCACCACACCATCCTCCTTCTGTTCCCCCACCATCCTCCTCCTGTACCCCCACCAACGTCCTCTTGTACCACCACACCATCCTCCTTCTGTTCCCCACCATCCTCCTTCTGTTCCCCACCATCCTCCTCCTGTACCCCCACCATGGTCTTCTTGTACTGCTACACCATCCTCCTTCTGTTCCCCCACCATGCTCCTCCTGTACCCCCACCATCCTCCCCCTGTACCCCACACCACTACAACAACCAGAAGCATTTAATCAGTGGTAGAATTGTTTTAGTGGAGTGTATCTGTGTAGAAAAACTCTAAACCGTAATCTCTGGCTACTGCCTCACATCCGCCCTGGTATTATATGCTTCCCCTTCTCTCTGTTGGCATATCAGTTATAGAACTCATTGCCCTTTAAGGTTGTGAGGTCTGGGGTCCGCTCACCAACCAAGAATTCACAAAATTGAGACTGCATGCAGAATTCTGCTAAAATATCCTCAGTGTACAACGTAAAACACAAAATAATGCATGCAGAGCAGAATTAGGCCAATACCCGCTAATTATAAATTCTACAACCACCTAAAAGGAAGCGATTCCCAAACCTTCCATAACAAAGCCATCAACAACAGAGAGATTAACCTGGAGAAGAGTCCCCTAAGCAAGCTGGTCCTGGGGCTCTGTTCACAAACACACCCCACAGAGCCCCAGGACAGCAACACAATCAGACCCAACAAAATTATGAGAAAACAAAAAGATAAGAATTCACAAAAAAACTGAGCAAACTAGAATGCTATTTGGCCCTAAACAAAGAGTACACAGTGGCAGAATACCAGACCACTGTGACTGACCCAAACTTAAGGAAAGCTTTGACTATGTACAGACTCAGTGAGCATAGCCTTGCTATTGAGAAAGGCTGCCGTAGGCATACCTACCTCTCAAGAGAAGACATGCTCACTGAATGAAAGAGAGACTACATGGATGAAAGCACCAGAACCCCACAGAGACTACATGGATGAAAGAGAGACTACATGGATGAAAGAGAGACTACATGGATGAAAGCACCGGAACCCCAGAGAGACTACATGGATGAAAGCACAGGAACCCCAGAGAGACCCCATGGATGAAAGAGAGACTACATGGATGAAAACACCGGAACCCCAGAGAGACCACATGGATGAAAGAGAGACTACATGGATGAAAGCACCGGAACCCCAGAGAGACTACATGGGTGAAAGAGAGACTACATGGATGAAAGCCCCGCAACCCCAGAGAGACTACATGGATGAAAGAGAGACTACATGGATGAAAGCACCAGAACCCCACAGAGACCCCATGGATGAAAGAGAGACTACATGGATGAAAGCACCAGAACCCCACAGAGACCACATGGATGAAAGAGAGACTACATGGATGAAAGCACCGGAACCCCAGAGAGACCACATGGATGAAAGAGAGACTACATGGATGAAAGCACCGGAACCCCAGAGAGACTACATGGATGAAAGAGAGACTACATGGATGAAAGCACCGGAACCCCAGAGAGACTACATGGATGAAAACACCGTCACCACTGGAAAATCACACTCACAGTCAGGGACCAGTCATTTGCTCCACAGTGAAGCTCTGCTGAGCACACACAGGGAGAAGGAGGCGGGAGGGAGGGAGGTAAAGGTAAATAAGACATGACTGCTGAGCAATGAGGAAGTTTGGAGTGGATTGTTCTGCAAAGACTAGCTCTCAAACACATAGGTGAAAGGACTGCTGGTGGGATGTTAAATCATCCTCTAATAGGGTTTCCCAACTGGACGGCTTGCGGGTGGTTTTATTTGGCCCCCCAAGTTTTCAGAACAAATGTATATCTTTTTTTCATTGCAAGACATAAAAGACTGTAAAAACACCAGGAAATCAGCTCCAATTGATTTTAATTTTGGAAATATGTTGCCAAGTTTTCTCACACAGTCAATTTGCAGTCTAGAAATTATTGGTAATTAAGTTCCGGCCCCCTGACCATCCACTCAAGAAAGAATCGGCCCGCGGCTAAATTGAGTTGATGATCCCTGCTGTTATATCTCGGACCAGTTTTAACATTTGAAAAGTGTTATGATGCGAGCCCGTCACCTCCCACCATGCTCACAATAAGCCCTTAGAGGTTCAGTGGTGCTACATATTTAGGTAAAAAAGTTGGGTGCAGCGGGATGGTTTCTCTGGTACTAGCTGTAGGGGGCAGATTGTTTCTCTGGTACTAGAGGATCTATAAAAACCCTTCTTCTCAGTGACTGGTAGAGGGCTGCTCTACTCTACTCTCAGAGACAGATGTTAGGGCTGGACTCTGCCATACCCTCACACAGTAATGAGAACTCTGGGGGCCAAAGGCCATCTAAAGGGAGACACACACACACACCACACACAAACACACACCACACACACTCACACACACTCACAGACACACACACTCACACACATTGCACCGTACACACAAACACATACTGAGCAGGGGTAAGCGGGGTCTCAGCAGTAGATTCATGCTCTGAAGATGGGCAATAGTCACCCTGGCACACCAACACACAGCCACACACACAAACCGACACACACCCTCACACACCCACACACACCCACACACACATACCCACACACACAAACACAAACACCCACACAGATAAACATCCTTCTGTTATTGTATTGAACTAAAAGACAGAGGTAGGAAGAGAAGGAGGACAGAGGGAGAGGTGATGGTGAAATGGAGGAAGGGTTGGAGGACAGAGGAGAGAGGGAGAAGTGAGGGTGAAGAGGAGGGAGGGATAGAGGACACAAGGATAGCTGAGTGTGGAAGGGAGTGATAGAGGACACAGGACAGAGGGAGAAGTGAGGGTGAAGGGGAGGGAGGGAGGGATAGAGGACACAGGACAGAGGGAGAGGTGAGGGTGGAAGGGAGTGATAGAGGACACAGGACAGAGGGAGAGGTGAGGGTGAAGGGGAGGGAGGGAGGGATAGAGGACACAGGGATAGCTGAGGGTGAAAGGGATGGATAGAGGACACAGGACAGAGGGATAAGTGAGGGTGAAGGGGAGGGAGGGAGGGATAGAGGACACAGGGATAGCTGAGGGTGAAAGGGATGGATAGAGGACACAGGACAGAGGGAGAGGTGAGGGTGAAGAGGAGGGAGGGAGGGATAGAGGACACAGGGATAGCTGAGGGTGAAAGGGATGGATAGAGGACACAGGACAGAGGGAGAGGTAAGGGTGAAGGGATAAGAAGGATAGAGTACACAGAAAAGAGGGAGAGGTGAGGGTGGAAGGGAGGGATAGAGGACACAGGACAGAGAGAGATGAGGGTGGAAGGGAGGGAGGGTTAGAAGACACAGGACAGAGGGAGACGTGAGGGTAGAAGGGAGGGAGGGAGGGAGGGATAGAGGACACAGGACAGAGGGAGAGGTGAGGGTAGAAGGGAGGGATAGAGGACACAGAGGGAGGTGAGGGTGGAAGGGAGGGATAGAGGACACAGGACAGAGGGAGACGTGAGGGTAGAAGGGAGGGATAGAGGACACAGGACAGATGAAGAAGTGATGGTGGAAGGGAGGCACAGAGGACACAGGACAGAGAGAGATGAGGGTGGAAGGGAGGGATATAGGACACAGGACAGAGGGAGAGGGAGAGGTGAGGGTGGAAGGGAGGGAGGGTTAGAAGACACAGGACAGAGGGAGACGTGAGGGTAGAAGGGAGGGAGGGATAGAGGACACAGGACAGAGGGAGAGGTGAGGGTGGAAGGGAGGGAGGGTTAGAAGACACAGGACAGAGGGAGACGTGAGGGTAGAAGGGAGGGATAGAGGGATAGAGGACACAGGACAGAGGGAGAGGTGAGGGTAGAAGGGAGGGATAGAGGACACAGAGGGAGGTGAGGGTGGAAGGGAGGGATAGAGGACACAGAGGGAGGTGAGGGTGGAAGGGAGTGAGGGATTGAGGACACATGACAGAGGGAGAGGTGAGGGTGAAAGGGAGAGAAGGATAGAGGACACAGGACAGATGGAGAGGTGAGGGTGGAAGAGAGGCATAGAGGACACAGGACATTGCGAGAGGTAATGGTATAAGGGAGGGATAGAGGACACAGGACAGAGGGAGAGGTGAGGGTGAAGGGGAGAGAAGGATAGAGGACACATGACAGAGGGAAAGGTGAGGGTGAAAGGGAGTGAGGGATAGAAGACACAGGACAGAGGGAGAGGTGAGGGAGGAAAGAAGGGAGTGATAGAGGACACAGGACAGAGGGAGAGGTGATGGTGGAAGGGAGGGAGAGAGGACACAGGACAGAGGGAGAGGTGAGGGTGAAGGGGAGAGAAGGATAGAGGACACATGACAGAGGGAAAGGTGAGGGTGAAAGGGAGTGAGGGATAGAAGACACAGGACAGAGGGAGAGGTGAGGGAGGAAAGAAGGGAGTGATAGAGGACACAGGACAGAGGGAGAGGTGATGGTGGAAGGGAGGGAGAGAGGACACAGGACAGACGGAGAGGTGAGGGTAGAAGGGAGGGATAGAGGACACAGGACAGAGAGAAAGGTGAGGGTGGAAGGGAGGGATAGAGGACACAGGACAGAGGGAGAGGTGAGGGTGAAGGGTAGAGAAGAATAGAGGACACGGGGCAGAGGGATAGGTGAGGGTGGAAGGGAGGGATAGAGGACACAGGAAATAAGGAGAGGTGAGGGTGGAAAGAAGGGAGGGATAGAGGACACAGGACAGAGGGAGAGGTGAGGGTGAAGGGGACAGAAGGATAGAGGACACAGGACAGATGGAAAGGTGAGGGTGGAAGGGAGTGAGGGTTAGAAGACACAGGACAGAGGGAGAGGTGAGGGAGGAAGGGAGGGAGGGATAGAGGTCACAGGACAGAGGGAGAGGTGATGGTGGAAGGGAGGGATAGAGGACACAGGACAGAGGGAGAGGTGAGGGTGAAGGGGAGAGAAGGATAGAGGACACAGGACAGAGGGAGAGGTGAGGGAGGAAGGAAGGGAGGGATAGAGGACACAGGACAGAGGGAGAGGTGATGGTATAAGGGAGGGATAGAGGACACAGGACAGAGAGAGAGGTGAGGTGAGGGTGGAAGGGATGGATAGAGGACACAGGACAGAGGGAGAGGTGAGGTGAGGGTGGAAGGGATGGATAGAGGACACAGGACAGAGGGAGAGGTGAGGTGAGGGTGGAAGGGATGGATAGAGGACACAGGACAGAGGGAGAGGTGAGGGTGGAAGGGAGGGATAGAGGACACAGGACAGACGGAGAGGTGAGGGTAGAAGGGAGGGATAGAGGACACAGGACAGAGGGAGAGGTGAGGGTGGAAGGGAGGGATAGAGGACACAGGACAGAGGGAGAGGTGAGGGTGGAAGGGAGGGATAGAGGACACAGGACAGACGGAGAGGTGAGGGTAGAAGGGAGGGATAGAGGACACAGGACAGAGGGAGAGGTGAGGGTGGAAGGGAGGGATAGAGGACACAGGACAGAGAGAGAGGTGAGGGTGGAAGGGAGGGATATAAGACACAGGACAGAGGGAGAGGTGAGGGTGGAAGGGAGGGATAGAGGACACAGAGGGAGGTGAGGGTGGAAGGGAGAGAAGGATAGAGGACACAGGACAGATGGAGAGGTGAGGGTGGAAGGGAGTGAGGGATAGAGGACACATGACAGAGGGAGAGGTGAGGGAGGAAGGGAGGGAGGGAGGGATAGAAGACACAGGACAGAGGGATAGGTGATGGTAGAAGGGAGGGAAAGAGGACACAGGACAGAGGGAGAGGTGATGGTGTAGGGGAGGGAGGGATAGAGGACACAGTGATAGGTGAGGGTGGAGGGGAGGGATAGAGGACACAGGACAGAAGGAGAGGTGAGAGTGGAGGGGAGGTAGGGACACAGGACAGAGGGAGAGGTGATGGTGGAAGGGAGGGATAGAGGACACAGGACAGAGAGAGAGGTGAGGGTGGAAGGGAGGGCTAGAGGACACAGGACAGAGGGAGAGCTGAGGGTGGAAGGGAGGGAGGGATAGAGGACACAGTACAGAGGGAGAGGTGAGGGTGGAAGGGAGGGAGGGATAGAGGACACAGGACAGAGGGAGTGGTGAGGGAGGAAGGGAGGGAGGGATAGAGGACACAGGACAGAGGGAGAGGTGAGGGTGGAAGGGAGGGATAGAGGACACAGGACAGAGGGAGAGGTGAGGGTGGAAAGGAGGGATAGAGGACACAGGACAGAGGGAGTGAGAGAGATGAGGAAGAGAGAGTGAGAGCGAGGAAGGAGAGAGAGATGAGGAACAGAGAGAGAGAGAGAGAGAGAGAGAGAGAGAGAGAGAGAGAGAGAGAGAGAGAGAGAGAGAGAGAGAGAGAGAGAGAGAGAGAGAGAGAGAGAGAGAGAGAGAGAGAGAGAGAGAGAGAGAGAGAGAGAGAGAGAGAGAGAGAGAGAGAGAGGGAGATGGTTAGGATAATCCACCAGAGTAAGCAGCAGATACACAACAGAGGATGCTGGTGGGAGGAGCTACAGTACACAGTAACCCAGATCTTACCAGCAGCTCATGGGACAGGATGAAGGTGATGATGACAACAGTATAGGTTTAGAAAACACTACATAAAACAAACAGGAAGACATGACCAGGTTACCTACATTGCGATACAACCACAGGAGGTTTGTGACACCTTATTTGCGCTCGTTGTAATGACTGGATTGGAATCAGTGGAATGGTATCAAATATATCAAACACATGGTTTTCAGGTGTTTGATGCCATTCCATTTGCTCCGTTCAGGCCATTATTATGAGCCGTCCTCCCATCAGCAGCCTCCACTGGATACAACAGTAGTTTAATCACAAATGAACCTGTGAGTAATCCTATTCCCTCGGCATCATAGACTCCTGGCACGCAAGACTACATTTAAACCAACTAGCTTCTCACCAGCCCGTACAGAGAAGAGTTCTGTAGACATGAGCCTTGTGCCTCATGCTCCCTCCTCTGTCTGCTCTCAGCTGTTAGCTGGCTAGGGGAAATGGTAAGAGAGCCTGTGACGTTAACAAGGCCACGCTTTGTTAACTCCTCCTCCACATTTCCTGGTTGAACAGTGCAGACGAGACATTTTTCTTCTCATCAGGAACAAAAAGAAAGAAACGTTACCACCGCAGGGAAATGAGGTACACCTTGACCGGGAGGAAAGGAGCTGCCTGTGTGTGTCACTGACCCACTTCAGAGGAGGAAAGATGAAACTGCAACATCCGTGGCAGGCCTACAAAGACTGGCCCCACCTGTTTCCCTCACGCTCTCCTAACTGATGCCACCATGTGTGTGTGTGTGTGTGTGTGTGTGTGTGTGTGTGTGTGTGTGTGTGTGTGTGTGTGTGTGTGTGTGTGTGTGTGTGTGTGTGTGTGTGTGTGTGTGTGTGTGTGTGTGTGTGTGTGTGTGTGTCTGTCTGTCTGTGTCGTGAGACAGATGTCTCCTAATGAAGAAGTGTATATCACAGAGATTTAAAGTGAGGGGCAGTGCCACATAATAACTCACTCATAGACACACACACACACACTAAATCACAATCACGCACACACACACAGTTCTGGGAAAGCAGGAAGGGGCAAGGATTCATAGTCCATTGTGACTGCTTTTCTGTAGGACGTGGAGATATGGTGGACCACTGTGTAGAGGTGAGAGTCACGGACCTCAACACAGTCTAGACTGCAAGACAACAGGACAACATGTACCACTACTCAATACAGTCCAGACTGCAGGACAACAGGACAACATGTACCACTACTCAATACAGTCCAGACTGCAGGACAACAGGACAGCATGTACCACTACTCAATACAGTCCAGACTACAGGACAACATGTACCATAACTCAATACAGTCCAGACTGCAGGACAACTGGACAACATGTACCATAACTCAATACAGTCCAGACTACAGGACAACATGTACCACAACTCAATACAGTCCAGACTGCAGGACAACAGGACAACATGTACCACTACTCAATACAGTCCAGACTACAGGACAACATGTACCATAACTCAATACAGTCCAGACTGCAGGACAACAGGACAACATGTACCACAACTCAATACAGTCCAGACTACAGGACAACATGTACCATAACTCAATACAGTCCAGACTGCAGGACAACAGGACAACATGTACCATAACTCAATACAGTCCAGACTGCAGGACAACAGGACAACATGTACCATAACTCAATACAGTCCAGACTACAGGACAACATGTACCATAACTCAATACAGTCCAGACTGCAGGACAACAGGACAACATGTACCACAACTCAATACAGTCCAGACTACAGGACAACAGGACAACATGTACCACTACTGGTTTAGCATTATATTTCCCAAATCCCACATCCATTCCAATACACACACACACACACACACACACACACACACGCACACGCACACACACTCTCCCTGTGCTCTAGTACTTTGATGATGGTGTTAAGCTCTCGTCACTAGCATGTCTGTTCTCCTATCTAAGTTTCATTTGAATTAATCTGTCTATTTCCCCATGAAGGCAACAGTTGTCATCCCATATGCTATTCATTTACAGATTGAGGGGAAGTTGGCAGACATGCTGCTCACACACACACACACACGTTGTGATATCGTTGGAGTAGTGGGAAGAAATGTCATCACAGAGTCTTTTTTGAATCTATTTTTCTCTTATCTCCTCTCTGGTGTCGCTGCCCTGGTGGACAGCCAGTTTTCACATAGACCATTTCTGGCAATAATAATGAGGTGTTAATGAGCATGTAGGAGGAGTGAGAGGCGGTAGTGTTAATATTAATATACTTTGATATCACATTTTGTTATACTGTACTAATTCATGGATGTTGTATTGGGGCCTTTGTGTCTCCTCTAGTGTATAATAGGAACGTGTGGTGTTTCTATAGGACATAGTGTCAGGGAATGGACTGACATACAGATAGGGTTGAAATTCAGGAGTGTATCAGGGGACCAACAGCACATCACAGCCATCACAGGTTAGAGTAGACAGTGATGGATGACCGTCACACGCGAAGTGTGTTTAGTGCGTAAGAGAGATGGCTTTCTCTAGAGTCCTAATGCACTAAGCATGTTCTAAGCTTTTCAAACAGCTCATGGGACATGGGACTGATGTGTGTGCAGATGGAAGACCCCCTGTAGATGACTGTCGGGGGTCCTGGATGGGGGTTGCTCTGACACACAACCCTACTGAGGAGAGGGGAGGGGGGTTGCACCCCTAGTCTGTTGCTTATTCTATAAATGACTGAGACATACCATATGTGAGGGTGGTAGTGTGTATTTTGTCACCTGAGGAGATTGATAGATCAATGTTTGAGTGTGTATGTGTGCATGTGTGTGTGTGAGAGAGAGAGAGAGAGAGAGAGAGAGAGAGAGAGAGAGAGAGAGAGAGCACCAGCAAGATATCTGAGCTTGTCAGCTTTGACAAATGGAGAGGGGGAGACGGTGAGATTGATGCGGAAGCGAATGATTGGAGAAAAGGAGACCGAGGAAGAGAACAAGACAGAAGTGGAGGATGCTGGTTAGCACACTGGACAGGGAGTGTGTGTAAGGGCATGTCCAGACAGTTGGCTGAAGTGTCAGGGAAAGAGTCTAGCCAACAGACTCTATCTAAAAGTTTATATTCTGTTTTAGTGTTGTGTGAAAACAAAGAAAACACAAACTCTCTTAATCGCTCTTTCTATCTCACACATACACACAGTCTTGAATAACTAAACTTGATGGGACACATAATTCAGTCCCATTCAAAATCTAATTTTCTGTAAAACCTATCCCTAAACCTAACCTTAACACTTACCCTTACCCTAACCTTAACGCTAACCCTAACCTTAACCCCAAAACCTAACATTAACCCTACACACCTTACAAATAGCATTTTACCTCGTGAGGACTAACAAAATGTTCCCAGTTGGTAAAATGTTTGTTTGTTTACTATTCTTGTGGAGACTTCTGGTCCCCACAAGTATAGTTAAACACGTCCAGTCACACAGTCTGCTTTCGACTCTGACAGAGATTGACAGAGGCTTTCGACTCTGTCAATCACCGCATTCTTATCTGCAGACTCAACAGCCTTGGTTTCTCAAATGACTGCTTCGCCTGGTTTACCTACTACTTCTCAGATAGAGTTCAGTGTGTCAAATCGGAGGGCCTGTTGTCCGGACCTCTGGCAGTCTCTATTGGGGGGCCACAGGGTTCAATTCTCGGGCCGACTCTTTTCTCTGTATACATCAATGATGTCGCTCTTGCTGCTAGTGACTCTCTGATCCACCTCTAAGCAGACAACACCATTCTGTATACTTCTGGCCCTTCTTTGGACACTGTGTTAACAAACCTCCAGACGAGCTTCAATGCCATACAACAATCCTTCCATGGCCTCCAACTGCTCTTAAATGCTAGGAAAACTAAATGCATGCTCTTCAACCAATCGCTGCCCGCACCAGCCCGCCCGTCTAGCATCACTACTCTGTACGGTTCTGACTTAGAATAAGTGGACAACTACAAATACCTAGGTGTCTGGTTAGACTGTAAACTCTCCTTCCAGACTCACATTAAGCATCTCCAATCCAAAATTAAATCTAGAATCGGATTCCTATTTAGCAACAAAGCATCCTTCACTCATGCTGCCAAACATACCCTCGTAAAACTGACCATCCTACCAATCCTCGACTTTGGCGATGTAATTTACAAAATAGCCTCCAACTCAGCAAACTGGATGTAGTCTATCACAGTGCCATCCATTTTGTCACCAAAGCCCCATATACTACCCACCACTGCGATCTGTACGCTCTCGTTGGCTGGCCCTCGCATCATATTCGTCGCCAAACCCACTGGCTCCAGGTCATCTATAAGTCTTTGCTAGGTAAAACCCCGCCTTATCTCAGCTCATTGGTCACCATAGCATCACCCACCCGTAGCACGCGCTCCAGCAGGTATATTTCACTGGTCACCCCCAAAGCCAACTCCTTCTTTGGCCGCCTTTCCTTCCAGTTCTCTGCTGCCAATGACTGGAACGAATTGCAAAAATCACTGAAGCTGGAGACTTATATCTCCCTCACTAACTTTAAGCATCAGCTGTCAAGGCAACTTACCGATCATTGCACTTGCACAAAGCCCATCTGTAAATTGCCCACCCAACTACCTCATCCCCATATTGTTATTTCGTTTTTTACTCCTTTGCACCCCAGTATCTCTACTTGCACATTCATCTTCTGCAAATCTATCCCTGCAGTGTTTAATTGCTAAATTGTAATTATTTTGCCACTATGGCCTACTTATTGCCTTTCCGCCCGATTCTTACTACATTTGCACACTGTATATATACTTTTCTATTGTGTTATTGACTGTTGGTTTGTTTATCCCATGTGTAACTCTGTGTTGTTTGTGTCGCACTGCTTTGCTCTATCTTGGCCAGGTTGCAATTGTAAATGAGAACTTGTTCTCAACTGGCCTACCTGGTTAAATAAAGGTGAAATAAATAAATAAAAAACACAGTCATGCTGGAGACTCTGGGCACTAATGGGTTTGTGAGGTGTGTTCTTTGTCTCTTGCTGCTGTTGTTGTTAAAAGGTGGGGTGAACACTGGGGTGAGGGAGGGAGAATACTTTTCTCCATCTATCTCTAATTGCTTCTATTATTCCTTTCCCTCGCTAAGCAATCCCTCCTTCCTCTCCTCTCCTCCCTTCTCCTCAGGGAGCACTCTCGTAGACAAGGGACGTTCCTTCTTAATTCTATAAAAGCCTCTGGTGTTTTCTCCACTCACCCCTCTCTCTCTCTCTCTCTCTCTCTCTCTCTCTCTCTTGCTTTCTCTTTTCTCCCTCTCTCCCCCTTCTTCACAACTCAGAGAGTAAATCAATGGGCCTGTCTAGTGCTAAGTATGGTCAGCAATAGCCCCAGAGGGAGAGCAGGGGAGCAAGAGAGCTCACCTGCCCACTGTGATTAGTAGAGGCTTATCTCCAACTATAACACACATACACATACACACACACATTGCTCACCACCTGGAAAACTAGAAAGGAGTGCAAGAGACAAGAGACCATGAAGAAATAACCACAGCCCCAAGCAATGTAGAAGAATGAGGGAGGAATAGAGAGAGAGAGAGATAGGGGGAGGGAGGGAGTGATGTAGGGATTCAATAGGTGAGACAAGGTGTTCTGTGGGTCAGAGGTGCTATGGCTACAGGCTAAAAGCTCAGTAGTACATCCACCTGTAACCTTTTGTATTGTTCTGAATTCAATGGGGGAGATATTCTACATATGTCCAAATGTCCACACTAGCATACATTGCTTTACTATCAGTGGAGTGTTGGGTGGATATTGGAACAAGGACCCAGAGTCTAAGACATATCTCTTGTGAGATAATTCTGTTTCTGTAGCATGAGGCACTACAAGTATACCCACTGGACTCTACTCTATCACACAGCTCCTGAGTGGTGCAGCAGTCTAAGCCACTGCAGCTCAGTGCTAGAGGTGTTACTACAGACACCCTGGTTCGAATCCAGGTTATATCACAACCGGCTGTGATTGGGAGTCACATAGGGTGATGTGCAGTTGGCCCAGTGTCATCTGGGTTTGGCTGGTGTAGGCTGTCATTGAAAATAAGAATTAGTTCTTTACTGACTTGTCTTGTTAAATAAAATAAACAGCCTACCCCCAATCTATCTCCTTAATGCTGAGTGCCAAGCAGAGAAGCATTGGGTCCCATTTTTACAGTATTTGGTACGGCTCAACAAGGGATAAAACTCCCAACCATCCAATCTCCAGATGGACACTCTAACAGGCCACTGAGTTGATCACTAAACGATGGTCTATATATGAAGACGAATTTGATTTGAGATCAATGAATTAACACTACTCTATTAGCAAAACCCTGATCTGAAGTAAGGTTGATAAGGCAGGGCTGAGATGAGGTAGCACTCCTCCATACTTTGCCATAATCAGAGATAAGAGCACTGATTTGAAATCAGTGAAATAGCTGAGCTTGATCTAAAATGAAAGAGATTACTGATCTAGGATCAGTGATATACTGCACCCAGACCTAAAAATAGGAGAGACAAGCAAGGCTGTACTGAAATCAGTGAGGTGGTCCTTTGTAGCTCAGTTGATAGGGCATGGTGCCTTTAACGCCAGGGTAGAGGGTTTGATTCCCAGGACCACCCTTACGTAGAAATATATGCACGCATGACTGTAAGTCGCTTTGGATAAAAGCGCCGGCTAAATAGCATATAATACAATAGGTAACAACATGTCCTCCTCCATGTTGAACCATGATTTTCTAGTTGCAGTACGGCAGGCAGGATTTGTGCTGCCTCTGGCCGGGGATTTATAGAGCGCTCCGATAATGCACTTCCTCGCTCAAAAGGGGGACATAAATCTGCCTCTCTTTTTGTCAAACCTTTTTTATTGGCTAATGGGGTCCTCTTTTCTCTCACTCTTCTGCTTATTCTATCACACACACACGATCACCAAAAAAGTATTATTGTAAGAACAATGTACACTGACTATACAAAACATTAAGAACACCTGCTCTTTCCATGTCAAAGACAGACCTGGTGAATCCAGGTGAAAGCTATGATCCCTTATTGACGTCGGCTTTTTATTTTTAAGGGGGGTAGATCAGCTTTAATTTTACAGATAGATTGTAGCTTTCATCAATGTAATTGTTTACATGATGTCCAATCGCCCATATACAGTTGAAGTCGGACGTTTACATACACCTTAGCCAAATACATTTAAACTCAGTTTTTCACAATTTCTGACATTTAATCCTAGTAAAGATTCCCTGTCTTAGGTTAGTTAGGATCACCAGTTCATTTTAAGAATGTGAAATGTCAGAATAATAGTAGAGAGAATAATTTATTTCAGATTTTATTTCTTTCATCACATTCCCAGTGGGTCAGAAGTTTACATACACCCAATTAGTATTTGGTAGCATTGTCTTTAAATTGTTTAACTTGGGTCAAACGTTTCGGGTAGCCTTCCACAAGCTTCCCACAATCAGTTGGGTGAATTTTTGCCCATTCCTCCTGACAAAGCTGGTGTAACTGAGTCAGGTTTGTAGGCCTCCTTGCTCGCACATGCCTTTTCAGTTCTGCCCACAAATTGTCTATAGGATTGAGGTCAGGGCTTTGTGAGGGCCATTCCAATACCTTGACTTTGTTGTCCTTAAGCCATGTTGCCACAACTTTGGAAGTATGCTTGGGGTCATTGTCCATTTGGAAGGCCCGTTTTCGACCAAGCTTTAACTTCCTGACTGATGTCTTGAGATGTTGCTTCAATATATCCACATAATTTTCCTACCTCAGGATGCCATCTATTTTGTGAAGTGCACTAGTCCCTCCTGCAGCAAAGCACCCCCATAACATGATGCTGCCACCCCCATGCTTCACGGTTGGGATGGTGTTCTTCAGATTGCAAGCCTCCCCCTTTTTCTTCCAAACATAACGATGGTCATTATGGCCAAACAGGTCTATTTTTGTTTCATCAGACCAGAGGATATTTCTCCAAAAAGTAAGATCTTTGTCCCCATGTGCAGTTGCAAACCGCAGTCTGGCTTTTTTATGGCGGTTTTGAAGCAGTGGCTTCTTCCTTGCTGAGCGGCCTTTCAGGTTATGTCAATATAGGACTTGTTTTACTGTGGCTATAGATACTTTTGTACCTGTTTCCTCCAGCATCTTCACAAGGTCCTTTGCTGTTGTTCTGGGATTGATTTGCACTTTTCGCACCAAAGAACGTTCATCTCTAGGAGACAGAACGCATCTCCATCCTGAGCAGTATGACGGCTGCGTGGTCCCATGGTGTTTACACTTGCGTGCTATTGTTTGTACAGATGAACGTGGTACCTTCAGGTGTTTGGAAATTGCTCCCAATGATGAACTAGATTTGTGGAGGTATACATTTTATGAGGTCTTGGCTGATTTCTATTGATTTTCCCATTATGTCAAGCAAATAGGCACTGAGTTTGAAGGTAGGCCTTGAAATGCATCCACAGGTACACCTCCAACTCACTCAAATGATGTCAAATAGCCTGTCAGAAGCTTCTAAAGCCATGACATCATTTTCTGGAATTTTCCAAGCTGTTTAAAGGCACAGTCAACTTAGTGTATGTTAACTTCTGACCCACTGGAATTGTGATACAGTGAATTATAACTGAAATAATCTGTCTGTAAACAATTGTTGGAATTTTACTTGTGTCATGCACAAAGTAGATGTCCTAACCGACTTGCCAAAACTATAGTTGGTTAACAAGAAATGTGTGGAGTGGTTGAAAAATGAGTTTCCAACCTAAGTGTATGTAAACTTCCAACTTCAGCTGTATATACAGTACCAGAGTAAAGTTTAGACACACCTACTCATTCAAGTGTTTTTATTTATTTGTACTATTTTCTACATTGCAGAATAATAGTTAAGACATCATGTAGTTAACAAAAGTTTGCCCTTTGCCTTGATGACAGCTTTGCACACTCATTGCATTCTCTCATCCAGCTTCACCTGGAATGTTGTTCCAAAGGTCTTGAAGGAATTCCCACATATGCTGAGCAATTGTTGGCTGCTTTTCCTTCACTCTGAGGTCCAACTCATCCCAAACCATCTCAATTGGGTTGAGGTCGGGTGATTGTGGAGGCCAGGTCATCTGATGCAGCACTTATCACTCAAATGATAGTGGGACTAAGTGCAAACCAGATGGGATGGCGTATCGCTGCAGAATGCTGTGTTAGCCATGCTGGTTACATGTGCCTTGAATTATAAAAAAAATCACAGACAGTGTCACCAGCAAATCAACCGCTACACCATCACACCTCCTCCTCCATGCTTCACAATGGGAACATGCGGAGATCATTGCGGATATCATCCGTTCACCCACTCTGCATCTCACAAAGACACGGCAGTTGGAACAAAAAATATCAAATTTGGACTCATCAGACCAAAGGACAGATTTCCACCGGTCTAATGTCCATTGTTCGTGTTTCTTGGCCCAAGCAAGTCTCTTCTTCTTATTGGTGTCCTTTAGTGGTGGTTTCTGTGCAGCAATTCGACCATGAAAGCCTGATTCACGCAGCCTCCTCTGAACAGTTGATGTTGAGATGTTTCTGTTGCTTGAACACTGTAACGTTTTTATTTGGGCTGCAATTTCTGAGGCTGGTAACTAATGAACTTATCCTCTGCAGCAGAGGTAACTCTGGGTCTTCCTTTCCTGTGGCGGTCCTCATGAGAGCCAGTTTCATAATAGCAGTAGATGTTTTTTTGCAACTGCACTTGAAGAAACGTTCAAAGGTCTTGAAATGTTCTGAAATGACTGACCATGTTTTTGTCATGAATATCTTCTCTGGGGACAGACCAAGACGCAGCGATGTAACCAGAATACATGTTTATTAAGCACGACGGGACGAGACGGAACAAAACGATAAACGATAAACAATACGTGAACCCTACCGCTAAATCCTAAACTGAACACAGAGATCTAAACATGACTAGCGAAACCTGACTAAACACGAATGGCTGAACTTAAAGAAACACGAAGGGCAGAACCTAACTAAACACGAAAGACAAGAACCTGACTGAACATGATAAGCATGACATAAACAATAACCCACGAAACTAAAGTGCAACTCCCAAACATATATATGGTTCCCAATTAGAGACAACGAGACTCAGCTGCCTCTAATTGGGAACCATTATCCCAACATAGAAATAGACACCCTAGAACACACAAACCCTACACCAAAACGAAACCAACACGCTCCAGCCTGTCATCTCAGGTCTGGGCGTTACAGTTTTAAAGTAATGATGGGCTGTCATTTCTCTTTGCTTACTTGAGCTGTTCTTGCCATAATATGGACTTTGTCTTTTACCAAATAAGGCTATCTTCTGCATACCACCCCTACCTTGTCACAACACAACTGATTGGCTCAAACGCTTCAAAAAGGAAAGGAATTCCTTAAATGTACTGTTAACAAGGCACACCTGTTAATTGAAATGCATTCCAAATGACTACCTGATGAAGCTGGTTGAGAGAATACCAAGAGTGTGCAAAGCTGTCATCAATTTTGAAGAATCTAAAATAAATAAAAACTGAAATACCTTATTTACAAAAATATTCAGACCCTTTGCTATGAGACTCAAAATTGAGCTCAATTGCATGCTGTTTCGACTGATCATCCATGAGATGTTTCTACAACTTGATGGGAGTCCACATGTGGTAAATTCAATTGATTGGACATGAGTTGGAATGGCACAAACTTGTCTCTATAAGGTCACACAGTTGACAGTGCATGTCAGAGCAAAAACCAAGCCATGATGTCGAAGGATTTGTCCGTAGAGCTCAGAGACAGAATTGTGTAAAGGCACAGATCTGGGTACAAAAAAATGTTTGCAGCATTGAAGGTCTCCAAGAACACAGTGGCCTCCATCATCTTTAAATGTAAGACGTTTAGAACCACCATGACTCTTCTTAGAGCTGGCCGTACGGACAACTCAGGGAGTTGACCAAGAACCCGATGGTCACTCTGACAGAACTCCAGAGATCCTCTGTGGAGATGGGAGAACCTTCCAGAGGGACAACCATCTCTGCAGCACTCCACCAATCAGGCCTTTTTGGTAGAGTGGCCAGACGGAAGCCACTCCTCAGTAAAAGGCACATGACAGCCTGCTTGGGAGTTTGCCAAAAGGCACCTAAATGACTCTCGGACCATGAGAAGCAAGATTCTCTGGTCTGATGAAACCAAGATTGAACTCCTTGGCCTGAATGCCAAGCGTCATGTCTGGAGGAAACCTGGCACCATCCCTTCGGTGAAGCATGGTGGTGCCAGCATCATACTGTGGGGATGTTTTTCAGCGGCAGGGACTGGGAGACTAGTCAGGATGGAGGGAAAGATGAACGGAGCAAAGTACAGAGAGATCCTTGATGAAAACCTGCTCCAGAGTGCTCCAGAGCGCTCAGGACCTCAGACTGGGGCGAAGGTTCACCTTCCAACAGGACAACAACCCTAAGCACACAGCCAAGACAACGCAGGAATGGCTTCATGGACAAGTCTCTGAATGTCCTTGAGTGGCCCAGCCAGAGCCAGAACTTGACGCCAATCGAACATCTCTGGAGAGACCTGAAAATAGCTGTGCAGCGACACTCCCCAATCCAAACTGCCAGCGCTTGAGAGGATCTGCAGAGAAGAATGGGAGAAACTCCCTAAATACAGCTTGTAGCGTCATACCAAGAAGACTCGAGGCTGTAATCACTGCCAAAGGTGCTTCAACAAAGTACTGAGTAAAGGGTCTGAAAACGTATGTAAATGTGATATTTCAGTTTTGCAAATATTTCTAAAAAACAGTTTTGCTTTATCATTATGGGATATTGTGTGTAGATTGATGAGGTAAAAAAACTATTTAATCAATTTCAGCATAAGGCTGTAACATAACAAAACGTGAAGGGATCTGAATACTTTCTGAATGCACTGTATCCAGTTTTGATTTATATTTGCCATTGTGCTGTGATGTTTCACAAAAGTTCTGAAACTTTCTATTCTCATCATTTCTACAGAATGGTGCAACTGAATATTAGGAAGCTGTTCCTAATGTTTGGTAAACTCATTGTATAGGTCAGGTGCTTCTATAAAGGAAGCATAGCCTATATTGAAATAATACCTTATTTTATAATGAAGATGAACGTTTCTGTTAATTATAACTCTGTTCATCTTGATTTATTTCAACCTTGTGCACAGAAATATGCATTCTGTACCTCGTTTTCACATATACAGTAGTCAACCAACAGCATCCAAAATACTCCTGCAGTAGGCCAAATCGTATTACCAGGTAATACTTTGCTTCCTCTATGGACTGAGTCATATTACATTTGAAGTACTGTATGTGTGTACTTTCTGATTGAACAATAATAGTTGTGTGTTTACCCCCAAAAATAATAAAGCTGCAAAAGGTTCCTCGATGGAAACAGACGCTGTGGGTAGCTAAATGAAAATACACATACTGTAGGTAATGAGCTATCTAAATTCATAGTTCATATTGCTTGGGAATTACACAAAAGCGCAGCTCCGGGCAGCTCTGGCAAAAACCTCTGCACCGCGAAAAGATTCTCCGCACAACGCTGCTGAGCATGAGACATGGTGGGTTGTGGGAGAAATCGTTTGAGCCACAGTGTGCAACCGTGAATGAAATAATGCCTTTGTAAATAGCTTCGCCGCCTCTTCGCAGTTTTGCATACTTGGCTGCTGTCAACATGGACCAACACATACTTACGGGCATAAACACACAGCTCTAGATTTGGAGCGGATGCCTTGAGGGTCACTTTGATTAAAAGGAGTGACTCGTTAGTTCACGGTTCTTGAAATACAACGGTGGCTACACAGAAAATGACAGGGGGAAGAGCGCGCCTCAAAGTTGTCCTGGAGAACAGCCAATTCCTGAGTCTTCTCTTGTTACTTACAGCACATACAGTAGATGCACCGTTCAACAGTCGCATGGAACATGTTAAGAAAAAGCTGCACCACGACAGAATATAATGTTACTACATTTACATGTTCAGAATGTTACTGTATGTCTCACACTTTTCTCTCGCTTTTACGCAATTGAAAATGCCATCTTTAAATGCGGCTAGTGGGCCGCTAGTGGGCCAGGATAGCAGCATATACACTATATAGAGAAAAGCATGTAGACACGCCTTCAAATTAGTGTATTCGGCTATTTCAGCCACACACGTTGCTGACAGGTGTGTCTCCATAGACAAACATTGGCAGTAGAATGGTCCGTACTGAAAAGGCCAGTGACTTTCAACGTGGCACAGAACGGGACCACCGAGTGTTGAAGCGTGTAGCGCGTAAAAATTGTCTGTCCTTGGTTACAACACTCACTACCAAGTGCCAAACTCTCTCTGGAAGCAACGTCAGCACAATAACTGTTAGTCGGGAGCTTAATTAAATGGGTTTCCTTGGCCGTGCAGCCAGCACACAAGTCTAAGATCACCATGGGCAATGCCAAGTGTAGACTGGAGTGGTGTAAAGCTCGCCGCCATTGGACTCTGGAGGATTGGAAACGCATTCTCTGGAGTGATGAATCACGCTTCACCATCTAGCAGTCAGACAGACGAATCTGGGTTTGGCAGCTGCCAGGTGAACTCTACTTGACCCAATGCATAGTGCCAACTGTGTTTGGTGGAGGAGGAATAATGGTCTGGGGCTGTTTTTCATGGTTCGGGCTAGGCCCCTTAGTTCCATTGAAGGGAAATCTTAATGATACAGCATACAATGACATTCTAGACGATTCTGTACTTCTAACTTTGTGGCAACAGTTTGGGGTCGGGCCTTTCCTGTTTCAGCAAGACAATGCCCCCGTGCACAAAGTGAGATTCATACAGAAATGGTTTGTCGAGATCGGTGTGGAAGAACTTACTAACTTACCTTACTAATACTCTTGTGGCTGAATGGAAGCAAGTCCCCGCAGCAATTTTCCAACATCTAGAGGTAAGCCTTCCCAGAAGAGTGGAGGCTGTTATAGCAGCAAAGGAGGGACCAACTCCATATTAATGCCCATGGTTTTGGAATGAGATGTTCGACAAGCAGGTGTCCACATACGTTTGGTCATGTATTGTATCGTAAACATTGGGCTCTCATTTTCTCTTATGTTGCGGCCCTGGGGACTTAATTAGAAGCGTGGTGTGCCAGCGTTTCCACCCCCATTGACTCGCCGGTAATGTGTTTACTTCTTACTTAGCAGCTGAGCAGTGTCTCGAAAAGTCCAACAGTCTTGAGCTACTATCATGCTATCTCGAGATGAACAAAGTCTACACATTTGTGGATGGAGTTGGTGACAGACCATGTATCCACTTGCAAACAAACACCAACAAACACTCATATGGGTAACTTCAGCACCACTGACAACACATGCAAATCAGCACCATAGACAGCTAGTGCATTCCCTATCACTCGCTCACACACACACGCACACACACTGTTCGCCGTTATTATCATATGCATCCATACTAGTAGGCTAACAGATAGAGACAGATAGGCCTATTGGACGCATGTGAAGCCAGACGCAAATGCTGCTTTCTATCCGACGAACAGGGGCAGGCGCGAAGCAACATCTAATCTTGCATCAGGAAAGTGACAGGTGCAACATTTGTTATTACTGTCCCCAAACAGTAGCCACAGTCTACGGGGAGTTTATTAGTGTGTACCTGGTGCCAGATCCACCAATTTACCTGTGGCACGGGAGTGTCTCGTGAGCAGCTCGAGAGCAGTTAGTCTCATATGTGCTATAACACAGATATATTTAGCTCACCGAGGGAGTGCCGTCCGCAATCCATTAACGATATAAATGAATCACTCATCATTCTGCAATAAAAACCATTAGCCTAAAAAGCCTGTGATGATAATTATATGGCTGATAACAAAATAAAAAGAATAGGCCTAGGCTAATAATAATGAGCACCATCATCACCATCAGCAGCAGCATCGGCATCATCATCATATCCATATCTGTAGGGGCTTACTCATATTTATATCAGCATTGGGCATTATATGGCCTAAATAGTCCTCATCATCAATAAGATATCAGACTACTTTCAAAGGTTCGAGGAGGCAGGCTATAACATGCCTATCACATGATGAGGGACCATATCCATAGGCAGATGTCACAGTGAAAACTTGGACACATTGGTACACTCAACGCAACGGCACCACTCCTCCTGAGAAGAAATGCCATGTCCCAGAGGCATCTCAGCTCGGAAATAGACCTATCAGCCAGCCTCCCTACAATTCACCCCCAGCCCCGACAGCATTATAAATCACAGCCATTTAACCATATGATATCAGAGATTCTAAATGAATACAATCACCGCGCAATCAGCCCACATTAGAGGTGAAAATACTCCGATACGGACGCTCTCTCCCTATATGCCTCCCTCCCATTTGCCGCCTCTTCTACAATAAGCACATTGCAAAGTGACAGAGAGCGCAGCCCAAGGGGGGTAGGGAGCGCCAAGTTCTCTTAACCTACCTTTCACTGTGTGACAGGCACACAGCCCCAAAGCAACCCCGGCCATCAGCAGCACCACCTCGGATATTCTCTGCATCTTCATGGCGTGGTGAGAGCGAAATGCAGACAGGGCACCGTGACCAGGGGCGGCAGGTAGCCTAGTGGTTAGAGCGTTGGACTTGTAACCGGAGGGCTGCAAGTTCAAATCCCCGAGCTGACAAGGTAAAAATCTGTCGTTCTGCCCCTGAACAAGGCAGTTAACCCACTGTTCCCCGGGCGCCGAAGACGTGGATGTCGATTAAAAAGGCAGCCCCCCGCACCTCTCTGATTCAGAGGGGTTGGGTTAAATGCGGAAGACACATTTCGGTTGAAGGCATTCGGTTGTACAACTGACTAATAATGGTGACTTTGACCTCTTTCTCTCTCCCTCTTCGATCCTTTCCGCCCGCTCCTTCTATTCAGCTTGTCCCAACGTTTTCTCTCCTTCAAGCCGTAAAACTGTTCACTAATGATATGTCCGACTTCGACTAAAGATAGCGAGCGAAGAGTGGAGTAACACACAAAGCGAGGCAGAGAGGGAGGCTTCTTCCGCGAAGAAACAGTGAAGCTGCGCCGTATAGTTAACAGAGCTCGTGCGATGGTTGTTGGATACCCAACTAACTGCTTAGTGATAAGACGGGACCGGAGACCAACGCTCCCCGGGACTAGACTGTTACGTCACGGGGAGGAGAGATATGGATTCATATTCATATTTTTCTCTGTCATACCGCTCCCTCCTATCACTCAGCACCAAACAGCACCGCGATCACACACTTCTTCATTGTCTGAAATTATTAATCTGACCAATTTGATAAGAATAATTATTTGTGAATATTATATTGATATTTAGCTCATTAGGCTACCACTGTCACGAGACCAACCCAGGATGTATCTTACCCACTTGCTTCCACATACAGGTATCTATAGCTTTTGGAAGATGTTTTGAGTAGGGGGTTGAAAAAAGAATCACCTTTCTATTAAAGTATAGCTGATTATTGAGGTCTTGGCTGTCAGTGAAAAGCAATGCATCTAAAATATGTGTGAAGATAATGTTTCTTGAGTATAATTTGAAATGTTGAGACAAGAAGAAAGGGGAGGGGTGTGTAGCGAAGATATAGGCGCGTCTCTCTACAGAACGCGCTCAACTCTCCAGAATTCTCTGAGCTGTCTTCTGCCAATTATTTCGCATTCATTGTTTTATTGTGATAATTGTTTGCCCTTTGATCAGTTCCCCATTTACGTTTAATCCCTGTCATTTGGTTACATTAATTTCTGTTAATGCATGGATTCATTAGGGCTATACAGTCATTGTTTCTCATTCTTGGTGTGGAAATGTTGTTTGCAGAGTTCACAACCTGCTACACTTGTGAGAAACAAGTTTTGGTTTATTTCATACAGTGGCTGTTGGTGGAGCATGGCCTTTTTTTTATTACAGCATATTGGATGACTGTTATTCATATTTGATTCAGCCAGTTCAATGTAACATTGATAGGCTTAGACTACTACATGATACTTATATTTTCCCTATACCCATCATGAGGTTGCCTCAACCTAAAATTCTAATGAAAGATTGTAAGGTAGATGCACAGGTCAAGAGGCAAATTGGAGTAAACAAGATTGCAGCCAGTGATTAAATACCTCCTTACACACTCTTGCCTGAATCTAGCTGATCTAGAGTGTGATAATTAGTCCAAACAGTTGCAAATTAGGGTTTCTATTGGACGAATTCAGGTAGGTTTATCCCCGTTTTGTTCCGTTTGCTTCCGTTTAAGAACATTTAAGAAGTCTTTCAACAAAATCGGCTTAATGAATACACCCCTTGTCACGGTTTTCTGGTGGAGCAGACCAAGACGCAGTGAGGTATCCAGTATACATACTTTAATTAAATGCAAACTGGCAAAAAACAATAAACAACGAACGAACCATCACACAGGTGTGGCACACAGGTACACACACAAATGCAAACAATAACCCACAAGGCAAGTGGGGCAGGGAACCAACTTAAATAGGATTCCCAATTAGAGACAACGACTAACAGCTGCCTCTAGTTGGGAACCCAAACCAACCAACATAGAAATATAAACATAGAACATTAACACACCCCTGATCACGTCCTGACCAAAAACACAAATGAGCAGCCAAAAGGGCTATCTATGGCCAGGACGTGACAGTTGGGATGACATCCTAGAGGCCTGCTGCGTGGAACACGAACAGTCCGTGCCAGGCTGGGACGACACCCTAGAGGCCTGGTGCGTGAAGCAGGAACATTACGTGCCAGGGTGGGACGACACCCTAGAGGCCTGGTGCGTGGAACAGGAACAGTCCGTGCCGGTCTCTCGATGCGCACAGGGGGCCTGATGCGTGGAGCAGGGACAGGACGTGCCGGGCTCTCGATGCGCACAGGGGACCTGATGCGTGGAGCAGGGACAGGACGTGCCGGGATCTCGATGCGCTCAGGGGACCTGATGCGTGGAGCAGGGACAGGATGTGCCGGGATCTCGATGCCCACAGGGGACCTGATGCGTGGAGCAGGGACAGGCCGTGCCGGGCTCTAAAGGCGCACAGGGGACCTGATGCGTGGAGCAGGGACAGGCCATGCCGGGCTCTAAAGGCGCACAAGGGAACCTGATGCGTGCAGCGGGAACAGGCCGTGCCGGGCTCTGAAGACGCACAGGGGACCTGGTGCGTGGAGCAGGGACAGGACGTGCCGGGCTCTGAAGGCGCACAGTGGACCTGATGCGTGGAGCGGGAACAGGCCGTGCCGGGATCTGAAGACGCACAGGTAGCCTGGTACGTGGAGCAGGGACAGGTCATGCCGGACTCTGAAGACACACAGGGAGCCTGGAGCGTGGAGCGTGGAGCAGGGACAGGCCGTGCCGGGCTCTGAAGGCGCACAGGGGACCTGGTGCGTGGAGCAGGGACAGGACGTGCTGGGCTCTGAAGGCGCACAGGGGACCTGATGGGTGAAGCAGGGACAGGCCGTGCCGGGCTCTGAAGGCGCACAGGGGACCTGATGCGTGGAGCGGGAACAGACCGTGCCGGGCACTGAAGGCGCACAGGAAGCCTGGTACGTGGAGCAGGAATAGGCCATACTGGGCTGTGGAGACGCACCGGAGATACAGTGCGCAGAGCCGGCGCAGGATATCCTGGTCCAAGGAGGCGCACCGGAGACCAGGAGCGCTGAGCCGACACCCTCCTTCTAGGCTGCACACTCCCCTAGCTCGACAGATGCGGGAAGCTGGCATGTCGCTCACCGGGCTGTGAACACGCACTGGTGACACCGTGCGCTTCACCGCCTCACACGGTGCCTTACCAGTGTGATGTTCCCTCTGGTAAGCACGGGGAGTTGGCCCAGGTCTCCAACCTGGCTCAGCCAAACTCCCCGTGTGCCCCCCCACAAGTTTTTGGGGGGGCTGCATCTCGGGCTTCCTCGCCAGCCGTGTTCCCACATACCTCTCCTCATAGAAGCGCCGCTCTGCCGCCTCTGCTTCCAACTCCTCCCTGGGACGGCCATACTCCCCCGCCTGACTCCAGGGTCCTTCTCCAGCCAGGATTTCCTCCCATGTCCACGACTCCTGCAGACCCCACTGCTTGGTCCTTTTTAGGTGGGTTATTCTGTCACGGTTTTCTGGTGGAGCAGACCAAGACGCAGTGAGGTATCCAGTATACTTTAATTAAATGCAAACTGGCAAAAAACAATAAACAACGAACGAACCATCACGCAGGTGTGGCGCACACACAGGTACACACACAAATGCAAACAATAACCCACAAGGCAAGTGGGGCAGGGAACCATCTTAAATAGGATTCCCAATTAGAGACAACGACTAACAGCTGCCTCTAATTGGGAACCCAAACCAACCAACATAGAAATATAAACATAGAACATTAACACACCCCTGATCACGTCCTGACCAAAAACACCAATGAGCAGCCAAAAGGGCTATCTATGGCCAGGACGTGACACCCCTGATCATCCTTGCCATGAAGTTTACTTTCATAGCAGCCACATACATCACTTTGCTCATTGTATAATTCCATCTTGCATCTATGTGCTCTCCTCTCACCTTTTCCCTTCGCTTGTGGACTTCAGTGCAACACAGCAGCTGTACGTGACCAGGCCAAAAAAACTTTCCAAGCTAAACCTTCATACCGCATAACCGGTTACTGCCACACACAGCCTACATCGTTGTTAATGTCACCATATTAACTAACGTCATAGTCAACATAGCTACTAGAACTAACACTTTAGTAAACCCACTACAATCACACAGTACAGTGTAAAGCAAGCAGTTTAGCAGTTACACCAGCTGGCCCCAGTGGCAATAAATGAATAAAACGGAAAGCTTACCTTGACTTGTAAGAGTTCTAGTGTTGGATAGCCTTAGCCAGCTAGCTAACATTAATAGCATTCCTCTCTGTTTGAGCTGGATGTATAAGAGGGTTAAATTAGCTAGCTTCGTTAGCTAGCTAAGTAAATGAAAAAAATACAGCAAAATCTCTCTCTCTACTTCTCCTTCATTTTTTTTAAAAGAAATACATTGTGAAAAACTATTGTCTTTCTCTCTCTGAGTCAACTACTCACCACAGCAGTGCTAGCTATGCTTTCAGTACTAGATACATTCTCTGATCCATTGATTGGGTGGACAACATGTCAGTTCATGCTACAAGAGCTCTGATAGGTTGGAGGACATCCTCCGGAAGTTGTCATAATTACTGTGCATGTCTATGGAAAGGGGTTAGAACCACGAGCTTCCTAGGTTTTGTATTGAAGTCAATGTATGCAGAGGAGGATGGAAGCTAGCTGTCCCCCAACTATACATGGTGCTACCCCAGAGTGCTGAGGCTATACTGTAGACCTTCATTGCAAAACAGTGTGTTTTAATCCGTTATTTGGTTACATGTGAATCTATTTAGTATAGTTTTATCTAGAAAGGATAACTTTTTAAATGTTTCACTATTTTTATTTTTATGAAATTCACTGAGTAGGAATGGTCCATCCCTTCCACCTCTGAGGAGCCTCCACTGATTTCATACCATTCATACCATACGTTTTTTTTCATTGTATTTTGGTTGGAGGCTCCATGTGAGAAATTAGCATGTGTCTGGTTACTCTGTCCTCCTAATGTTTACTTAGCATGCGAATCTGAGCACTCATGGAAGTAGGCTAACTGGCCTGCTGCGCGCAAATGTAGGATGTCTGATTTCTGATTGTCTTATCTCACCACCACTAATAAGCTGACAGTCATTTTTCTTCTTCACCTCACAGTGTCAACCAAGTCAATAAAAAAATCCATTGTGAATAGATAAAGTTCCTCACAGTATTTGATAAATGTTTCCAACACTCTCCCTCTTGATAATCACCAGGCCTCGGTGTGAAAGAGCAAAATGTCATGCTCTAAGGATCCCATAAATCCAGTGGAAACATCATAAAATACCTGAACACATTTCCCTTTGCGCAAAATAGTTGTGTCTGTCCAAAATTCACTGGCCAGGGAAACTCTGTAGGCCGGGAAAAGGCTAACCGATACAACGTTGCAATTTCGCTAGACAGCTTTGGGTTGAACCTTCATATACACTGGGTATACCAAACATTAGGAACACCTTCCTGAAATTGAGTTTGTTTTCATAATATAGTTTTATTTGTCCGTAATATGTTGATCTATAGGCTAATATAGCTTCATAAGCTGTTCATTCGATTGTGGGGTTTGAATAGAGTGAGAAGACAACAACATATATGGTGAGAATCACAACATAGGTACACTATAGCTCTTAAAGTAACCTACATTCAGTGTACAATTTTAAATTAGGCCTACAGCATTATTTAATCTGCAGTTATTATTTTGGTAATTCATCTGTTACCAATAATATCTACATGTTAATATTATCTTCTAATTACAATTGTTATGTCTCATCTTTTAACAAAATGCTAACTATTTGCTTCCAAAATGTAAGTAGGTACAGTTGAAGTCGGAAGTTTACATACACCTTAGCCAAATACATTTAAACTCAGTTTTTCACAATTCCTGACATTTAATCCTAGTAACAATTCCCTGTCTTGGGTCAGTTAGGATCACCACTTTATTTTAAGAATGTGAAATGTCAGAATAATCGTAGAGAGAAGGATTTATTTCAGCTTTTATTTATTTCATCACATTCCCAGTGGGTCAGAAGTTTACATACACTCAATTAGTATTTGGTAGCATTGCCTTTAAATTGTTTAACTTGGGTCAAACGTTTCAGGTAGCCTTCCACAAGCTTCCCACAATAAGTTGGGTAAGCAGTGGCTTCTTCCTTGCTGAGCGGCCTTTCAGGTTATGTCGATATAGGACTCGTTTTACTGTGGATATAGATACTTTTGTACCTGTTTCCTCCCGCATCTTTACAAGGTCCTTTGCTGTTGTTCTGGGATTTATTTTCACTTTTCGCACCAAAGTACATGCATCTCTAGGAGACAGAATGCATCTCCTTCCTGAGCAGTATGACGGCTGCGTGGTCCCATGGTGTTTATACTTGCATACTATTGTTTGTACAGATGAACGTGGTACCTTCAGGCGTTTGGAAATTGCTCCCAAGGATGAACCAGACTTGTGGAGGTCTACAATTCTACAGGTCTTGGCTGATTTATTTAGATTTTCCCATGATGTCTAGCAAAGAGGCACTGAGTTTGAAGGTATGCCTTGAAATACATCCACAGGTTCACCTCCAATTGACTCAAATGATGTCAAATAGCCTATCAGAAGCTTCTAAAGCTATGACATTTTTCTGGAATTTTCCAAGCTCTATATAGGCACAGTCAACTTAGTGTATGTAAACTTCTGTCCCAATGGAATTGTTATACAGTAAATTATAACTGAAATAATCTGTATGTAAACAATTGTTGGAATTTTACTTGTGTCATGCACAAAGTAGATGTCCTAACCTACTTGCCAAAACTATAGTTGGTTAACAAGAAATTTGTGGAGTGGTTGAAAAACAAGTTTTAAAGTCTCCAACATAAGTGTATGTAAACTTCCAACTTCAACTGTATATTTCACCCAGCGTGCACTGAGTGAATGTTGGAAAGATATTGTGGTTCCTTTCTTAACATAGCAATGGGAATGCAAAGAGGACTTGGACCTTGAAAAAGGTGAAGTGAACTGCAAAAGAGTTGAGTCCTCATTCAAAGGCAAAAGCAGTGTGAATGCAAGAGAACTGAGATATTTAGTTTTTATTTAAACCCAGAGTTCACTTTAAAAAGACTGAGATTGGTTCTTTTAAAGCCGACTGACTGTCATTATCGGGTATTGTGTGTAGATTGAGCAGGACATTAAAAAAATATTTTTTTTAGAATAAGGCTGTAACGTGACAAAATGTGGAAAAAGTCAAGGGGTCTGAAAACTTTCCGAATGTATATGTGAAAACCACAGGAGTTTGGTCGCACTTTAATTGGGGAGGATGGGCTCGTGGTAATGGCTGTAGCGGAATGAGTGGAATGGTATCAAATACATGCCATTCCATTCGCACCGTTACAGACTTTATTATGAGCCGTTCCTTAGTTACTTTCTGCTTATTTCTTAAGCCGCGAATTCCTCATGGTGGATCAATGTGTTCATATAGGCTTGTGCTCTAGAATTAGTGGAATTTTTACTTAACCACGTGACAATGTCTTCGAAAGATCGGTATGAATGGTCAATCAAATAAATGGTAAGCTTCCCAAACTTGAAACTTGCATTGTGGAGAAAAGCGCTCACCTCGATTCAGGACAAGCGGGTGGAAGTACCACTCGCTGCCTGGGCCGCGCCCAGCACTGTATTGATTGCTGGACTAGTGGGCTAGCACACCTACACTACGTGTTTGACATGGGCAGGAGCAGGTCCTGCGAGCAGCGGTCGAAATAATATTAGCGGGCAAATGGACATAGTCAAATCAAAACCCAACCTCCATTTACCCTTCGCGACCAACGGATGTTCCACACTCCGTTTTACACCTGATTGACCCTATGACCAAAATTATCTTATTTACAATTTGTAGTCAATTTAAACACTATAATAACTGTTTCAGACTCATATCGATGCCACATAGTACGTTTTCAAAGGGATTCGTTGCTTTGTAAAGGCAGTCACTCTTTAAATATGTTCTCAGCTTTCAGTGAAGGAAGCAAACAGCAGAGGCGAGGTGAAGTGCTACCTGTCCTGTCCTGCTGTTCAATTCCTGGATCTGTGCGATTTAAAGTATATGAATCACCAACTGTGGTTGCCACCTCCCAACATCCTCTCCCAGTCAGGTAACATTTAGACAATAAACCAGTCTCTGTCAGCTTGATGTTGTGACTCCAAATTGAATTGCTAGACTAGTGAGCACACAGGTCAGAAGCTGCCCTTTCATGTGGTGCACTCCAAGCCTGCTGAGAGAGTTTGTTATCTATTCCCTATCTGCCTGCTGTTTGTGTGTGTGTCTGTGGCTGTGTGTGTGTGTGTGTGTGTGTGTGTGTGTGTGTGTGTGTGTGTGTGTGTGTGTGTGTGTGTGTGTGTGTGTGTGTGTGTGTGTGTGTGTGTGTGTGTGTGGCTATGTGTGTGTGTGTGTCTGTGCCTGTGCGTATGTGTGTGTTGTTTATTGGCCGGTGACCTGAGCAATCTGATTAGTACTCTTTTAAATTTTCTGAGTATCTCAAGAGGGGCATTCCTGCTGGAATACAGTGCAAATATTCAGACCCCTTCACTTTTTCCATATTTTGTCACATTACAGCCTTATTCTAAAATTGATTAAATAGTGTTTTCCCCTCACCAATCTACATACACTACTCCATAATGACAAAGCAAAAACAGGTTTGCAAATGTATTTAAAAACCCCCCGGAAATATCACATTTACTTAAGTATTCAGACCCTTTAATCAGTACTTTGTTGAAGCACCTTTGGCAGCGATTACAGCCTCAAGTCTTCTTGGGTATGACGCTAGAAGCTTGGCACACCTGTATTTGGGGAGTTTCTCCCATTTCTCTCTGCAGATCCTCTCAAGCTCTGTCAGGTTGGATGGGGAGCATGGCTGTACAGCTATTTTCAGGTCTCTCCAGAGATGTTTGGGTTCAAGTCCGGACTCTAGCTGGGCCACACAATGACATTCAGAGACTTGTCCCAAAGCCACTGCTGCGTTGTCTTGGCTGTGTGCTTAGGGTCGTTGTCCTGTTAGAAGGTGAACCTTCACCCCAGTCTGAGTTTCTGAATGCTCTGGAGTAGGTTTTCTAAAAAATGTTATTTGCTTTGTCATTATGGGGTATTGTGATGTCATTATGGGGTATTGTGATGTCATTATGGGGTATTGTGATGTCATTATGGGGTATTGTGATTTCATTATGGGGTTTTGTGATGTCATTATGGGGTATTGTGAGTAGATCGATGAGGAAAAACATTGATTTGATCTATTTTAGAATAAGGCTGTAACGTAACAGAATGTGGAAAAAGTCAAGGGGTTTGAATACTTTCTGAATGCACTGTTTCTCTGCATGCTCTGCCTGGACTAGTCTATTCAGGGAGAGCTAAGAGGATGGAGAATAGTCATGTAGACAGTGTTATCTATCTAGCACATAATTATGTGGGATGACAATAGACAGAGACAAGTTAGTTATCAGATCAGGTTCATTGCAGCTCTTCAATAGCCTAGTGAATAAAATACTTAATTTTCATCAAATATAGAAAGCTATTTAATGAACTTTTTTTTTTCTAAACACTGTCTTTCAGTTTATTTTAGTTTACCTGGGGTAACTCTCTGCTGCCATGGATCCATGATGTCATCAGAAGTCCTGTCATGTCTTCATGTTTTGATTCCTTTCATTATTGAGACAAATCACACACAGAGAAGGCTACCAGGCTACTACACAGACCTCTGAGAACAATTGCATTGTTGCTGGCTGCTGATACAAATGTAATACCAGCGCAGCATCAGGAGAAGCATACACATCCCAAAATATCTCCCCTCGTTTTCTGCTCAACATGAAAAACTGAAGAGCCAAAATTCGACTAGAAACAATGAATATTTCAGTCAAGTAATTAATATTTTACCACTTGTTTTATTGGAAAACATAATGCATCCTCTCAATATTGCTGATGTGGCTCTTGCAGTGTTCCTCCAATATTGAGCATCTCAATACCTGAGTGACCTGAGGTTACATAGACCGGACCAGAGGGACCTTCAACATGTGTGTGTGCGCACGCACGCACGTGTGTGTGTGTGTTTGTCTGTGTGTGTCTGTGTGTGTCTGTCTGTGTGTCTGTGTGTGTGTCCATCTTCCCATGCTGCAGTAATAGGGCAGGGGACATCCAAGAAGAGAAGAGGGATGAATGGATGAATGGATGGATGAACGGATGAACAGCTGAATGGATGAATGGGTGAACGAATAAACGGATGGATGGATGAATGGGTGAACGAATAAACGGATGAATGGGTAAATGGATGAACGGATGAATGTGTGAATAGGTGAATTGGGAATTGGTGAAAGGATGAATGGATGAACGGATGAATGATATCAGCATCTTCAGATATCAGCATGGTCATGTTCCGTATTATCAGTGCGGCGATGATAGTCAAGACTATTCCTCGGGTCAGTGTTTTACTACACTGAGAACAAACCCCTTTCATTCTCATAGCCCAGCATCATGTTAATAGCCCATCTAATATCCTTCCTTGTATTTACTGCTCCCATTGCCTTCAGCTTTTCTTCATTATGAAAAGCTTCCGGGCCGGCCATGGTGTGAGCTGTTTGGAGGGAGATGAGTGGAGTGGTTGCTGGGTGGCTGCCAGGTCAGACGTGGACTGAACAGAGAGAGACACACACACACACACACACACACACACACACACACACACACACACACACACACACACACACACACACAGAGACAAAGACCAGATCAGACATGGAGAGGAATGGAGCAGAAAGGAGCTGTTGGCAGGAGATAGACTTTCATGCTCTGGCCAATGCCTCTGAACTGAAAAGCACTGAGACAGACACACTCTCTCTGTCTACTCTCCACCCATCCTGAACATGTCCGACACAATCTTCAGCTCCCTCCAGAACTCTCCAGCTCTCTCCAGAACATTTCAGTACTCTCCAGAACTCTCCAGCTCTCTCCAGTTCTGTCCAGAACTCTCCAGAACTCTCCAACTCTCTCCAGAACACTCAAGTTCTCTCCAGCTCTCTCCAGTACTCTCCATAACTCTTCAGTTCTCTGCAGAACTCTTCAGTTCTCTCCAGAACTATCCAGCCACCTCCGACTAGGCTACAGTCTGGCCACTAGCTATAGACAAAGAGAGGGAGAGTGAAGGAAAGGATGGAGTGATGGATGGAGGGAAATAAAGCATATATTTGCCTTGATTCTCTTCTCTGTTCACGTGCTGTTTTGTTTTCGATTGGGTTGGAAGTTAATTGCAGTTCTTATCATAATCACAATCCCAGTACTGATCCTTTCCATAAAAGACACATAAAGAGCACAACGTTTGTAGTTTCCAGATGCTCAGTGAGACACAGAAATTAGAACTTTCACTAACTTTCTTGTCTCTCTCTCTCTCTCTCTCTCTCTCTCTCTCTCTCTCTCTCTCTCTCTCTCTCTCTCTCTCTCTCTCTCTCTCTCTCTCTCTCTCTCTAATGTTCCATCACAGAAGCCTTAGGGGGTACAGATAATCACTTTAGTTTAGAGAAAATGAGTTGGGCTGGAAAGCTACATTACTTCGCCCTGTCTTCTGTGTTGTTCTGTCTGAAAGTAATTTTCTTTGCGCTTGCCATTAGACTACTAAAGCCATTTGCAAATGCAATGCAGCGTTGTGCCACTGTGTTCATCAGTATGTTCAATGCATTCCTTTAGTCAATTATAACCGGAGCTCTCGTCTGCCTGCTTATCCAAACGCTAAGGCTGGTGTCACCCACCGCTCGGCTCAAGCATTAGGCTGCGAGTGGCAGTGGCTTGAGCTCCCTCCCTGCCTTTGTGGTTCTGTTGTGGTCGTGGTTTGGATGAGTGGCTGTGTGATGATTATGTTGTGTGTGGTCAGTATGTAACTAAAATCAGTTTGTGGTCATTTTGTTATCACTGTATGATAATTATGTTCAGATTCTAAAGTCAGAATCCAGTTGCAATGCAATCTCAGTGATGATCCTAAGTTCCTTGTGGTAACTGGATTGAAGTCACTATGCAGAGCAGTAGCTGTGATCAGAGTGAGGTCAACAAGTGGTCACTATATGGTTATCATGTGGTTAGTCCATCAGTTGGTGGTCACTACATGAAAGCCCCCAGGTCTAAACATGCCGATCTAGTTCTACCTCCAGAACCTGTGGTTTCCATTGTCCTGCAGTGGGCTGCAGAGTCTCAGCTAACATTTATTGCCAGTTATGGACTGTTTGAATAATATATTCTGGTTCTATTTAAGATCCTGATGGGGACAAACTACATAGGCCGGTATGTACAGGCCAATATGTCTCCTCCCTCCACTGCCAGAATAGGGCCCCAATATGACGGATGGTGGAACCTCTAGCCAATAGAGGAGCCAGTTGCGGTTTCATAGCGGCCCAGCCCTTAGTGTCATAACCGACCAGATCATTAGGAAACAAAGGTACGCTGCTATAGTACATCTATTAGTGAATTGAGCCGTACACCACAATCAATGCTTATCAAATTGGGCCATTGTGTTTGGCGAGAGGCTTCCATCTATTAGCCTGCATGGCTGGTGGAGGGAGGTGGAGAGGCAGGGAGGGGTAGTGAGAGGGGTAGGGAGAGGAAGAGAGAGGTAGGGAGAGAGGGGTAGGGAGAGGAAGAGAGAGGTAGGGAGAGAGGTGTAGGGAGAGGAAGAGAGAGGTAGGGAGAGAGGGGTAGGGAGAGAGGGGTAGGGAGAGGGAGAGAGGGGTAGAGAGAGAGGGGTAGGGAGATGGAGAGAGGGGTAGGGAGAGAGGGGTAGGGAAAGAGAGAGAGGGGTTGGGAGAGGGAGAGAGGGGTAGAGAGAGAGGGGTAGGGAGAGAGGGGTGGGGAGAGAGAGAAAGGGGTAGGGAGAGAGAGAGGGGTAGGGAGAGAGAGAGAGAGAGAGAGAGAGAGAAAGAGGTAGGGAGAGAGGGTAGGGAGAGGGAGAAAGGGACAGGGACAGGGAGAGAGGGGTAGAGAGAGGGAGAGAGGGGTAAGGTGAAGGGGTAGGAAGAGGGAGAGAGGGGTAGGGAGAGAGAGAGAGGGGTAGGGAGAGAGAGAGGGGTAGGGAGAGAGAGAGGGGTAAGGTGAGAGGGTAGGGAGAGGGAGAGAGGGATAGGGAGAGAGGGGTATGGAGAGGGAGAGAAGGGTAAGGTAGGGAGAGGGAGGGAGGGGTAAGGAGAGGTTGTAGGGAGAGGGAGAGAGACGGGTAGGGAGAGAGGGGTAGGGAGAGAGGAGTAGGGAGAGGGAGAGACGGGTAGGGAGAGAGGAGTAGGGAGAGGGAGAGACGGGTAGGGAGAGAGGAGTAGGGAGAGGGAGAGACGGGTAGGGAGAGAGGAGTAGGGAGAGGGAGAGACGGGTAGGGAGAGAGGAGTAGGGAGAGGGAGAGACGGGTAGGGAGAGAGGAGTAGGGAGAGGGAGAGACGGGTAGGGAGAGTGAGAGGGAGAAAGGGGTATGGAGAGGGAGAAGGCGAGAGAAAAAAATACAATCCATATGTATGGCTGTGCAGCTCAGTTGGCATTAGCTGCTAGAGCTTCAGCACCATCAACAGATCAATCACACACACACACACACACACACACACATACACACACACACGCAAACGCACAGGCTATTTCAGAACTACGGACAGCAACATTCCTCATTTATATTATGTAGTATAGTACTCGGTGTGCTTCCATATCTTTAGTTTCTTGGTCTGCTGTTGCTGCCTTGTGAAGCTCCTGCTTGGCTCCTTCAAGGCCATGACATTTGTACAGCCTCTGAGTGAATCTGTAGGGGGAAAAAAAAGAAACATGGAATCCATGTAAACGAGCAGTAGATTGGGGTGAGAGCACAGCACAACACTCTGATGTGATGCACACTGACACTGTAAAGTCCTGTAGTCTGCATGCTGCCAACAGTGAGACAGAAACACAAATGAGTTACACCTCGAGGTCACGCTCCCTCTCTCCTCTCTCTCTTCATCCTCCTCTCCTTCTTCCTTGTCTTTCGAAACGCAGAACTACTCTCCAGCATAATCTAAAATGTTCATATAGACCTCAATCAAAGTTTTCTCAAGTAGAAATATACTGAAATAGATAGAGAATGGCAATACTAAAGGGGCCATAGAATGGATACAGGGCACAATGTTTTTTGGATTGACAATATGAATGGAGGTCTATGTAAAGCTTGCCTGCAGCCTGAGCCTAACTAAGACATTGTGCTGGCTGCAGGCAAGCTCAATACCCCAGCTACTCAATCACAGGCAGACTAGAAAGACAGTAGAGAGATGGGTCGAGGGAGTGGGAGGGAGGGGGTAGGTAGGAAGAGTGGGAGGGTGGGAGGTATTATTAGCTGCCCAGTGTGTGGCTATATGCCATAGCCCTGAGAGGTATTCATACCGCAATTGTTATTACGTACCTTCTATTTCCATTCACTCTAGAACCGTTTCACACCACTAGTGTTGAACTATTTCCATTACTGGATGATCACCGATGTCATTATTCAACAGGACTGAAGCAAGCTAAGTGACTCAGGGCTTCTTTGACAGAGAGATATAATGAAGAAGAGAAGAAGAGACAGCATTTTGAGCAATGATTTAAGGAGAGTACCACTATCTGTTCTCAGCTCCCTCTTCCCTGAACCTCAGCCCAGCCTCCCTAAAGTGCTTTATTTCTATGTTGCGTTGTGTGTTCTCTCTAGTTCCCCTAGTTCTCTGGCCCAGATGTGGATCCAGCAGATTCCCAGAATTAGAGGCTGTGTCCATATGGAGTGGGCATTTCAGCACGGTGAAGGATGGAGGGGTTACTTCATGGGGAGGAAAAGGTTGGAGGATATAGGGATATATGGAAGGAGAGAGGAAGAGATTCACCTCATAGACAAGCTGTTTGGAGTGGAGGATGAGCGATATGAGGGGGAATGGAGAGAGAGGGAGAAGGAGAGAGGGAGAGGTAGGTGAAAGGGGGAGGGAGATAGAGAGTGTAGGGGAGAGGAAGAGTGAGTGGGAGAGAGTAGGGCAGGGGAGAGAGAAAGAGAGAGTAGGAAAGGGGGAGAGAGAGCAAGAGAGAAAGCAAGAGAGAGAGAGACAGAGACAGAGACAGAGGCAGAGGCAGAGGCAGAGGCAGAGGCAGAGACACAGAGAGTAGTGCAGGGCAGAGCAGGGGGAGAGGGAACGAGAGAGACAGAAAGAGAGAGTGAGAGAAGGGCCGGGAGAGAGAGAGAAAGAGACAGAGACAGAGTTGTGCAGGGCAGGGCACAGCAGGGGGGGAGAGAGATACAATAGGGTAGGGAGAGAGAGAGAGAGAGAGAGAGAGAGAGAGAGAGAGAGAGAGAGAGAGAGAGAGAGAGAGAGAGAGAGAGAGAGAGAGAGAGAGAGAGAGGAAAGAAAGAAAGAGTGAAAGTAGGGCAGGGAGACAGAGAGACAGAGAGACAGAGTGAGAGAGTAAAGCACTTTGAATTAAATTGAGAGAGATAGCAGAGTCACCTATGCAATGTGGACGATAGTTTCTTCTCCATGGACTTTAAGACATTTTCCTCTGTAATCTACTTTACAGTCCATATATGGGAAGGAGGGCTGGATTGAAGGGGAAGAGTTCGGGGATGTGGTTGTTATGGGCAATCTAAATGGGTAAAGAGGGAAAAAGATGGGAACTTATTCCTGAATATTTCTGATTGTGTAACCAAGAGCCAGTAGATAAGGGGGTTCAGTTTAGGAAGAGCAGGACTGAGGAAAGGGGGGAAATTAGGGATGAAAGACAGGCCTTGGGGAGAGAGAAGAGAGGGAGAGAAGGCCCACATTTCAGATAACAGAGGTAGTCGATGCCAAATGTCTTTGGACATGGTTTAGAGGGGAGAGGAGAGAGAGGAAGATAGAGAGAGAGCGAAAGCAGAGAGAGAAAAATTGCACACTTAAATCAACAAAGTCTGGGATTTGGGTAGGGTGCTGTAGTGTGGATTGTTTTTTCATTAGATGAGTGTAGGGTGAGATTATGTGCCATGGTTTTGTGCCTGTTAAATGTGTGTTTGTGTGAATGCTTGAGAGCAGGTCTGTGCATGTGAGTGAGTGTGTGCATGCCTGTGTGTGTGTATGTGTTTTAGTATTCACAAAACATCTGTCAGTGCTGATTTGATCATGTTGTGTTTAACAGGGTTGATTCCACCATGTGGAGTAGTGGTTTAACTGGTGCGTTCAGTGTTGTTAGATAGCTAGATCAGATCGTCAGCTACGTTGGTTGGTATTCCACGAGGCAAGTTGACTTGGACCTAGACAGGACCTTATCAGCTAGCTAGGAGTAGACACGTGTCTGGGAGTGCTGAGAGTACAAACACACACACACATGACGGAGAAGGGTGATATCTTACGGGTTCCGACTCATCGTTGCTATTTAGTTACTTTTTTCATGTTTATGTGTATTATTTTACAGGAAGTTCAATTATTATCACGTGACCCATTTCAGGGAACTAGGCATCTCTCGCGGGTCACTATTTCACAGGAGAGCCGTTTGAACGTAAACTTTCTTTTTATAATACCTTCTCGAACATGTAAACTTTCATGTGCCTTAATAATAAACTTGTGTGCCATATGTAAATACAAATAAAATTGTTAAATAACAAGCCTAGTTGGTTTAGCCACAGAAAAAGAGAGCAACCTTCCAACTAGCCATGATTGGGGGAGACAATGAAAGGGCTGGACATGCCGAGAGATGAGTTTGGATTGGTCTGCCATATAGTACGCTTTTGTCTATTTGAACTGGTCAGTATGTCTAGGTAATCCTGTCTAACACGCCTTTTTTTATGTATCGTGTAGTAAAACTGAATAAGTGTTGCTGTCCACTTTCTGGAGGACCGAGTTTTGAAATCAGTGGATTTCGAGTATAATAGCTAAGGAGATGGAGAAAACACTTGTCTGCGGATTACATCTTCAAACTAAGGGCAACCATGGCATCCAACAGGAGACGTGTCCAACCATGAATGATGTATATGGGTAAGAGAGTCTAGCTAGCTACATTTTCAGATATTACACGTTTCTAATTGTGACAGAAAGTGGTTACATTTCAAGTTAAAGTGTACTGTAATGAGATCATACACCTAATGTTAGCCAGCGAGCTTCTCTCCTAACGTTACGTGTATGATCTCATTATTCGTACCTCAGAGCTATTTTCTTGGCTAGCTATAGCCTAATGTTAGCTAGCTAACATTGAACCTGGTTGGCTAGCTACCTGCAGATTCATGCACTGTAGTAACGTCATGAGTTGGGATTATGGTTCATTGTTTACCTAGCTAGCTATACATGTCTTAACAAAAGACTCCACTGTGCAAGTAACCATTTCAGGTGCGTTCGTGAATTCAGTTTGGCCATACACTCTGATATCAGAGCACTCTCGTCTGAGTGTGCCAGAGCGCAGAATAACTGATGAATTTACGAATGCTCAACACCCGTTGAATATGGCCGGTGTCAGTAAACGTCAGCAAAAAAGCGTAATTAAATTGTCGCAAGCAGCACAGTTACAGTCACCAACGCTCTGGATAAGATGAAAACAGCCTAACCAGCTCTGGGTGAGTAAAATGGTCAGAGTGGGGTGTTCTCTCATTTGTGTCTGGAAATAGCTAGCAAGCTAGCCAATGTTAGCCAGTCAGCTTGGGTGCTTGAATGTCGTTGTAAGGTCATTACGTCAACCCTACTAATTGGCCAGAGTGTTCAGTGAGCGCTCTGAACGCTCCGAGAGCAAAACGCTCTGAATTTACGAACGGACAATCTGACAGCAGAGTTGCAGTCACCAACGCTCTGGATAAGATAACAGCCTAACCAGCTCTGCTAGGGAGAGTAATGTTCAGTGAGCTGCTCTCTCATTTGTGTCTGGAAGTAGCTAGCAAGTTAGCTTGGGTGCTTGACTGCTGTTGTTAGTACAGAACGCTTAAAGAGATGGGTGGGGCTAAAGCTTAATGGGTGTAGACAAAGAAGAGCTCTCCAGTTGTAGTACCAAAACATTCAAAGGCCATTTTATCAAAAGTGAGTTTACAAGTTTATCAACGTTCAAAGCAGAATTACCCATTGTTCCTCAACTGTAGTGTATGATAAACCATTTTGTAGCTCTGAGTCTCTACTTTTATCCAACGTAAAAAAAAAAATTAAAATCTTGCTACATAAGACCGATTTCAGCCGGTCGGTCGCATATGACCTCCAAGCACCTCTGGACATCAGATCGACAATTACCAACCTCAATTTCGACTTCAAATCTGACTTCAACTCCGAGTCACCTGTACCCTTGTTCATACCGGACCCCATTCCTTTGTTTCAAGGGCCACCAAAAAGCTACCAAATGTCCAGTCACTTGAGAATAAGATGGATGAGCTTCGTTCGAGAGTCTCCTATCAGAGAGATTTGAATAGCTGCAATATTATATGCCTTGCGGAGCCTTTAACGCGGGGAGACTTAAATTATTATACCTCACTTTTACTAACACGTCTCCTGCGCCACTAGGGTTGCTAAAACATTAGGCCACTTTTATTCTACCCACAGAAATGCATATCAGCCCTCCCTCGTCCTCCCTTCGGCAAATCTGACAATGACTCTATTCTCCTGCTTCCTGTTTACAAAGAAAATTACTCAAACAGGAAGTACAAGTGGCGCACTCAATACGGAAGCGGTCCAATGAAGCAGACGCTAGGCTAAAAGACTGTTTTTCTAGCACAGACTGGGAAATGTTCCAGGATTCATCCGAAAGCATTGAGGAGTTTACCACATCAGTCACAGGCTTCATCAATGAGTGCATAGACGACGTCATCCTCACTGTGACTATAAGAAAGTATCCAAACCAAAAACCGTGGATTACAGGCAATATCTGCGCTGGACTAGAGCTACCGCTTACAAGAAACGGAACACGGACATGGACGTTCGACAACCACCAAGCTACTTCAAAATGTAGTTAAATCACTAGTTGAACTACTTGTAAGTTCACTACTCCCCAACACTGGTTATCATGTTCCTCAGTTAATTCATAAGTATAGGCGGTGCCCACAAACTGTTAGGGCCTGCCTAAAGCTGTCCCAACATCAGAGTCCCAACAGCTGTCCCAACACCTTACCACTGCTCCCCCTGGCTATCACCAGAGCCTTGTCTGACAGCGAAACAGTTAATTCAGCCTCATTTACTGCCTTTAAAAAAAACATAGTTGATATGGCTGACTTGCTTAATAAACAAATATGGTTTCTGATGACAAATGAGATGAACAAACTTTGGCATAAGTGAACGACGTGCAGATAAGAGGCAATCTGTAATTTTGATTAAGACATTAATGAATGAGCTAGAACAGAAGTAGTCAATATAACTATTTGTTCTGCACTTTTGAAATGTACAGCGACATTTCAGAACATGGGTCATTTTTTACAGTATTCTCCTGTACACCAAGTCAGAGCCGTAGGGTAAATAAAGGGAGCATATAGGCAGACAATGAAAGCTCTTACAATATTCGATGATTACAGTTCTCTAAAACAGGCTATAGGCTACATGTCAGAAAAGTAGGCTAAGTTATGAGGGGAAAGGGACCAAATTATTAGGGTCAGGCACATGGGCTACTAACAGCTTACTACACAACATACACTTACAGTACATGTAGTATTACTTTCTTAGCTACAGTATACATATCTCCACAGCATATAACATAATTTATTCAGCAGCATACAAGACATTTTTGGACTCACCTTGTTGTTCTGTGCTTACTTGAACAGGAAGGTAGCTCGGCGTTCCTTCTTGTGGGCAAATTTTGTCATCCAACTTTGTCATCAAAGTCTGTCATTCTCTGGATTGATGGTGCTTTCAAGACAACTGAGAATTCAGAAAAAAAAGGTTTAATCATGACATCAGTGATTTTCAGGTCGGAGCTCTAGAAAGAGGCCCGTGTTCCAGACTTTGAATTGCAAGTTGTTTATTTATTACATTTGTATTTAACCTGTATTTAACTAGGCAAGTCAGTTAAGAACAAATAATTATTTACAATGACGGCATTCCCCGGCCAAACCCTAAACCAGACAACGCTGGGCCAATTGTGCACCAACCTATGGGACTCCCAAACACGTCCGGTTGTGATACAGCCTGGAATCAAACCAGGGTCTGTAATGACATCTCTAGCACTGAGATGCAGCACCTTAGACCTCTGCGCCACTCGGGAGCTGGAGTTGGATGAACGTTCAAAACTTTTTTTCCCAGTCTGAGCTCGTTTTTTTCAGAGTTCCCAGTTGCCTTGAACTCACTGAAGTCTGAGATTTCTCAGTTCCGAGTTTCCAGTTGTTTTGATTGGATTGACAGCATGGCCAATGTATTCAATCTTTTCTGGCCCATGGTGTGTTGGGCGACAATAATAATCATTGTAAGCTTGGAAAAGAGACCCTTAAACCCAGACTAGGACCACACACTCTACACTAAATAGCAGGCTAGGGATTGCTTTGCAAAGCTTGCAGTTAGCCACTGATTCCATCCAAACCAGTCATTGTTGAATTTGCGATTTCCAACTTGTTGTGTAATGTTTATGTCTAACGGCCAATGAGCACCGATACATTTTATCTATAATTTCTCTTCATTATTTCTCTTCATATGACAAGGATTGAAAAGAACTTGCCAGTAGATTGTCGACTTGATTCATGATGATTACTGATAACTTGCTAGCTAAGATTTTTAAAGTATGATGTTGACATGATCAGTCTAATCAAAGCTACGGTACATATAATGTGATTTGACGTCATTTTATCTGTGGCCAATGACCTTGAGCCTTCTTGGATGGTCAATTCTAATGTAAATCTATGACAGCAACCAAGGGGCTTGAATTTTCTAGCTCTACCTTGCGGTGACGTAGTGTCCCCATGAGTGTCCCCATGAGTGACAGAACACTGAGCCAATCACGGCACAACTAGAGAACATTACCAACCCCTATGCTCCATAGTGTCTGTACTACATAGAGCCATGACCACATGGAAATCTATTCCACATCAAGTAACTCATGCAAGCAGTAAAATTTGATTAAAAAAACAGATTAAAAAACACCTTATGGAACAACGGGGACTATGAAGCAACACAAACATTGGCACAGACACATGCATACACACACACACACACACACACACACACACACACACACACACACACACACACACACACACACACACACACACACACACACACACACACACACATGGATTTAGTACTGTAGATATGTGGTAGTGGTGGAGGATGGGCCTGAGGGCACACAGTGTGTTGTGAAATCTGTGAATGTAATGTTTTAAAAATTTCTTAGGGATCAGTGGGGCGCTAGCGACCCACCTACGACAACATCCGGAAAAATGTAGAGCACCAAATTCAAAATACAAATATAGTAATCTTAAACATTCATGAAAATACAAGTGTTGCACACTATTCAAAAGCTTAGAATCTTGGTAATCTCACAGCGTTGTCAGATTTCAAAAAAGGCTTTACGGCAAAAGCATAGCATTTGATTGTCTGAAGACAGCGCCCCACATACTTCCTGCATTAGCATAATAACATAACCAGCACAAATAAAATAAATCGCTTACCTTTGAAGATCTTCCTCTGATGGCAATCGAAAGGGTCCCACCTACACAATAAATGGTCCTTTTGTTCGATAAAGTCCCTCTTTATATCCCAAAAGCTCCGTTTGGTTGGCGTGTTTTGTTCAGAAATCAACCATTCCACTCGTTCAATGTACAAGACATAGAAAACGTAAAAAAGTTACCTATAAACTTTGTCCAAACAACTCAAACAACGTTTCTAATCGATCCTCAGGTACCGTAATATGTATATAAACGATTATATTTCACACGGATAATAACCTGGTCGATAGAAAAGGAAAAAAACGAAACGCGCTCTCAGTCGCACGCGCCTAAGAGAAGAGTCCTCTACAGAGTCCACTGACAAAAACACCTCTTACTCCTTCGTTTTTCAAAATAAAAGCCTGAAACCTTGTCTAAAGACTGTTGACATCTAGTGGAAGCCATAGGAACTGCAATCTGGGAGATAGATCCCCCTGCTTTCAATAGCATGTGAATGGAAAAAGTGTGACATCACAAAATCGCCTGCCAAATCAGTTCGGTTATACTCACAGATATTATTTTAACAGTTTTAGAAACTTCTGAGTTTTTCCTATCCTATACAACTAATTATGTGCAGATCCTTTCTGGGCCTGAGTAACAGGCATTTTACTTTGGGCACGCCAGACTCGCCGAACCTCCGAACACTGCCGCCGCTCCCTAACAGGATTTATAATGGAATAAACTGCCTTAATTTTGCTGGACCCCAGGAAGAGTGGGGATCCATAATAAATACAAAATACAAATATAAAAGTTTCTGCTGGCTGCCCACCACGACAGAAAGCACTGAGCTAGGCTGAAACATCTGCATTTTAGAGCTGCCTTACTCAAGAAGGCAAAAAAGAGACCATGTTTGTATGCAGCTTTATTAACTCAATTATTTTTTTTAATTATATTATTTGCAAACTGATATGTGACACGTATTAATGCCAAAATAACATGCAAAACAAAAACAATCGTACCCCCAAAAATTATATATATATACAGTACCAGTCAAATGTTTGGACACACCTACTCATTCCAGGGTTTTGCTATATTTTTACGATTTTCTGCATTGTAGAATAATAGTGAAGACATCAAAACAATGAAATAACACATGGAATCACGGAACCAAAAAAGTGTTTTATATTTGAGACTCTTCAAAGTAGCCACCCTTGGCCTTGATGACAGCTTTGCACCCTCTTGGCATTCTCTCAACCAACTTCATGAGGTAGTCACCTGGAATGCATTTCAATTAACAGGTGTGCCTTTTTAAAAGTTAATTTGTGGAATATCTTTCCTTCTTAATGTGTTTGAACCAATCAGTTGTGTTGTGACAAAGTAGGGGTGGTAAAAGACCAAGTCCAATTATGGCAAGAACAGCTCAAATAAGCAAAGAGAAAAGACAGTCCATCATTACTTTAAGAGATGAAGGCCAGTCAATATGGAACATTTCAATAACTTTGAAAGTTTCTTCAAGTGCTATGATGAAACTGGCTCTCGATAAGCCACAGGAAAGGAAGACCCAGAGTTACCTCTGCTACAGAGGACAAGTTCATTACCTCAGAAATTCCATCCCAAATAAATGCTTCACCGAGTTCAAGTAACAGACACATCTCAACATCAACTGTTCAGAGGAGACTGCGTGAATTGCTGCAAAGAAACCACTACTAAAAGTACACCAATAAGAAGAAGAGACTTGCTTGGGCCAAGAAACATGAACAATGGACATTAGACCGGTGGAAATCTGTTGTTTGATCTGATGAGTCCAAATGTACGATTTTGGGTTCCAATCGCCGCGTCGTTTTCAGACGCAGAGTAGGTGGGAACTACACATCTCCGCATGTATAGTTCCCACCGTGAAGCATGTGATGGAGTGGTGGTGTGGGGGTGCTTTGCTGGTGACACTCAGTGATTTATTACGAATTGCAGGCACACTTAACCAGCATGGCTACCACAGCATTCTGCAGCGATACGCCATCCCATCTGGTTTGCGTTTAGTGGAACTATCATTTGTTTTTCAACACGACAATGACCCAACTCACCTCCAGGTTGTGTAAGGGCTATTTGACCAAGAAGGAGATGGATGGAGTACTGCATCAGATGACCTGGCCACATTCACTCGACCTCAACCCAAATGAGATGGTTTGGGATGAGTTGGACCGCAGAGTAAAGGAAAAGCAGCCAACAAGTGCTCAGCATATGTGGGAACTACTTCAAGACTGTTGCAAAAGCATTCCACGTGACGCTGGTTGAGAGAATGCCAAGAGTGTGCAAAGCTGTCATCAAGGCAAAGGGTGGCTACTTTGAAAAATCTAAAATCAAAAAAATATTTTGATTTGTTTTACTACATGATTCCATGTATGCTATTTCATGTTTGTGATGTCTTCACTATTGTTCTACAATGTAGAAAATAGTAAAAATAAAGAAAAACCCTTGAATGAGTAGGTGTGTCCAAACCTTTGACTGGTACTGTATATAAACTCAGCAAAAAAAGAAATGTCCTCTCACTTAACGTGTCAATATTTCTGTGAACATAACAAGATTCAGCAACTGAGACATAAACTGAACAAGTTCCACAGACATGTAACTAACAGAAATGGAATAATGTGTCCCTGAACAAAGGGGCTGGGGTCAAAATTAAAAGTAACAGTCAGTATCTGCTGTGGCCACTTGCTGCATTAAGTACTGCAGTGCATCTCCTCCTCATGGACTGCACCAGATTTGCCAGTTCTTGCTGTGAGATGTTACCCCACTCTTCCACCAAGGCACCTGCAAGTTCCCGGACATTTCTGGGGGGAATGGCCCTAGCCCTCACCCTCCGATCAAACAGGTCCCAGACGTGCTCAATGGGATTGAGATCCGGGCTCTTCGCTGGACATGGCAGAACACTGACAGTCCTGTAGTGCAGGAAATCACGCACAGAGCGAGCAGTATGGCTGGTGGCATTGTCATGCTGGAGGGTCATGTCAGGATGTGCCTGCAGGAAGGGTACCACATGAGGGATGAGGATGTCTTCCCTGTAACGCACAGCGTTGAGATTGCCTACAATGACAACAAGCTCAGTCCAATGATGCTGTGACACACCGCCCCAGACCATTACGGACCCTCCACCTCCAAATCGATCCCACACCACAGTACAAGCCTCGGTGTAACGCTCATTCCTTCGACGATAAACGCGAATCCGCCCTTCACCCCTGGTGAGACAAAACCGCGACTCGTCAGTGAAGAGCACCTTTTGCCAGTCCTGTCTGGTCCAGCGACGGTGGGTTTGTGCACATAGGCGACGTTGTTGCCGGTGATGTCTGGTGAGGACCTGCCTTACAACAGGCCTACAAGCCCTCAGTCCAACCTCTATTTACTCCTCAGATACCCTAAAATGTAATGAAACTGTAATATTTCTTACGGAAAGAAGTATGTTCAATAGGAAACCGATTTTAGCAGGTGCGTCCTGTCTTCATGGCGCGCACAAACACGAATTTTCAAGACTGTGTCCCTGTACTTAAACCAATATTTCTTATTAGTTTTTGAAGTTACAAGCCTGAAATCTTCAACATAGACTGCTGAATCCATAGGAATTGCATCCAGGGAGCTAGAATTGAGTATGTCCTTATACTTGCCATTGTAAGAGCATGGTCTCTCTCAAAAAAAGATTCTGGTTGGTTTTTCTTTGGATTTTCTACTACCATATCTAAAGTGTTATATTATTCTACATTATTTTAACATTTCTACAAACGTCAAAGTGTTTTCTTCCCAATGGTACCAATTATATGCATTTCCTGGCTTCAGGGACTGAGCAACAGGCAGTGTACTTTGGGCATGTCATTCAGGCGGAAATGGAGAAAAAGGGGGCCTAGCCCTAAGAAGTTGAACCCTTTACAATGAAGATCTGTGAACTTATTTGGATTTTTATGAATTATCTTTGAAAGACAGGGTCCTGAAAAAGGGACGTTTCTTTTTTTGCTGAGTTTATAATTTATAAATCCAAAAACTGGATGTAGCAACTACAGATTGCCCCTTTAAGTCTAATAAAAGTGTATGAGTTTGAATATGTGTCCATTAGGCCAATGAATAAAAAATAAATATCAGCATGAATTCGATTGAGCAATAAAAACTCCACTTTTACTCCATAGGCTGGGATTCCGACTGTGCAGGTGTTGCAAGAGCGCATTTTTCACTGGCTGTCCACTTCTTGAATTCAACCATTATTGGGTTCAAATACACATTTAGATTTGTGAACAGCCATCCACAACAACCACAAATCATAAAATGCAAATAGCTAAATGAGAGAGCAACAGTGTGATTCACATCAATGCGCTATGTAGATAACAATAATAAGTGATATCCGTATTGCCGTAGACCACACCACTGCAGTCGTACCATTGGAAGACACCGTTTGGACTGTAGTCTACAAAAGCCTATTCCTGCTCTTTTCCCGCGATCCAACAAACCCGTTTGGTGTGTCATCATAGTGGTCTCTGACTTGCCTTTTTTCAATGCTGATTTGAATGTCATCGAGAAAAAAGTGTCAAAATATGTGTCAAAATATTTTTTTTGCTAACCTCCTTTCTGAATTTAAAAGTAATCATCAAGTAATCATCTAGTTTTTCTAAAGTATCTGTAATCTGCTTACAAGATTTACATGTAACCAGTTACTCCCCAACCCTGAATATCTCGTACCCCAGCACATTGATCTGGTACTTGTACTCCCTCAATATACTGTAGCTCCATTGTTGTGTATTTTATTCTTCGTGTTACAATTTTTCTTTGTATTATAATTTTTTAAAACTAGGTATTGTTGGGAAGGGCTTGCAAGCATTTCATGGTTAAGTCTACACCCGTTGGAGTTGGCGCACGTGACAAATATCTTTGATTTGATTTGACACACAAACACAGCTTTTGTCTGTTTCACACACCCCAGGCCTAATCTTTAAACACTTAGAAAAATAGAGTAAACCAAGACTGAACGCAAGACTGTAAACCAAGACTGTCTATATATCCTATATTCCCGTCTCTCTCACCCTGTCTCTTTATCTTATCATCCTGTCTCTCTCACCCTGTCTATATATCCTATCATTGTTTCTCTCACACTGTCTCTTTGACCTATCATTCTGTCTCTATCACCCTGTTTCTCTACCCTATCATTCTGTATCTCTCACCCTGTCCCTATACCCTAACATTCTGTCTCTCTCAGACTGTGGTGAGGTGGGTGCTGTGCAGTGCTGCATGAGAATGTGTGTAGGGATTTCTGCTTGTTTGGTTGAACAAAGACTGTAATTTCCATAAGGTTAACACTTAGCTGGTTGTCTCTGTACAGTTAATCTGATTGGCTTGTAATGAGTTCTGCTTTCATAGGACAGCAACACAGACCTCTGGGATAAGTCATTCTGAATATACAGTGTGAGGATCAATGCTGGAGACGAGAAGCAGGTACAGGGAGTGAACATTTAATGAAACACGGACTTGAAACAAAACAGGAACAACATCAATGCTGACACAGGGAACAAACTGAGGAGCAGACAGATATAGAGGGGGTAATCAACAAAGTAATGGAGGCCAGGTGAGTACAATATTGCACAGCTGTGCGTAATGATGGTGACAGGTGTATGTAATGAAGGGCATCCTGGCGCCCTCGAGCACCAGAGAGGGAGAGCGGGAGCAGGCATGACAGTACCCCCCCTCTAGGGGCGCCACCCTGCGTCCCACCTGGGCGAGCCTGCCAGACCGGCCGAGGCATGGGCGCTGGACAAGCTGGCTGAGGCGTAGAAGCCCGACAAGCCCGCAGAGGCATGGGAGCCTGGCAAGTCGGATGAGGTGTGGGAACTGACGATCCGGCTGAGGTGTGAAAGCCTGACGGTCCCACTAAGGCGTGGGAGCCTGACGAACCGGCTGAGGCGTGAGAGCCTGATGGGCCGGCTGAATCATGACGTGGGGTGGGCGTGTGCCGAGCCAACCGAGGCAAGAGGACCTCTCTAGCCAGCTAAGGCCTGGAAGCCCGACCAGCTAGCTGAGGCAACCCCGGTTCCATCGGCAACGGCACCCGGACCCGACGTCACCAAAACAAAAAACAAAAACTCCCTTACACTTTCTTTACTGGTGTCAGAATTCTATGAGGATTGATTCTGGAGAAAATAAGCAGGTACAGGGAGTGAACATTTAATGAAGCACGGACATGAAACAGAACAGGAACAGAGTCCAGGTGAGTCCAATATTGCGCAGCTGCGCGTAATGATGGTGACAGGTGTGCATAATGAAGGGCAGCCTGGCCCCTCGAGTGCCAGAGAGGGGTAGCGGAAGCAGGCGTGACAATACAGTATGTGTGCTATGACTCTCTATTTTTGAGGTTGTTTTTTCTTTCCTTCTGTGTATTCGTCCTCCTATATTTCCTCCTCAACCTCCTCCTTTTCCTCCTCTTCCTCTTTCTTATCTTCCTCCTTTTCCTCTTCTTCTTCATCATCATCTTCCTCATCCTCTTCCTCCTCCTCCTCCTCCTCTTCTTCCTGATCTTCGTTCTCATTTTCCTCTCAATCTGTGTTCATCATAAGGAGTTGACACATGAGTCGCTAAAGCATCGTTTTAGAGAAAAAGAAATGTAAAGCACACACATACACACACGAACATACACACACACACTTACTAAAAACAAACCTCCTAAAGGCAACAATGGTCCCACTGATCCCACATATCTGTCTGCCAACACACACATGCACACACACATACACACGTGCAACACACACACACACACTCACAGGGAAGATGAGAAATTAAATTAGCTATGAAAGTAAACAAGTTAATCGAATAACTAGGATTTTCAGACCAAATCAAACTGATTTGCCTATTGGCAAAATGGAGTAGGTTGTTCAGTTTGAATATGAAATGAATATCCCCCGACTCCACCTACGCTATTTTATCCTATAATTCTGGCTGTATATCCTCTGTGCTTCTGCTCAATACTATCCCAGGGCTGTGATGCTTGTTTTTCAATGAAATAGTATAACCTGTAACACTTTGACCTTATTATTCATTTTTACCAGCTACTACAAAAGTTGTCATGCTAATGTATTGACATATAAATTATTGTAAATCTCCTTCATTCTCTCAGAATTGCAACTACTTTCATCACACTTCAGCACTCATCACTTGAAATCAAATGGATTCTCTCATCAGTAACCTCAACAAACAGCTGTTACAAATCTCACCGCCTTCATCACATCAACACAGCTAGTGATAATTCTCCACTCTCTGGCCAAACTCCAAACACCTAAACATAAACAAACTGTAGAATCCCCTTTCTAACACGGCCACTTTGCCTGTGTACGTTCTCCTTCTTGTTGTTAAGCGTTTTAGAAGTGTTGTTGTTGCTCCTTGTTTAGCCTGGCGGGGGAACTGGTAGGTTTGGAGCGCTGAAGTAACGGTTCCCCTCTGTTAAACCTGTTTATTTACGTTGACAGTTTTATTATAGCGCTATAGTCATTACACACATACACGCACACACACACACTCACACACACTCAACTAATTTGCATAGCTAATGAAGCCATATTTTCAGTGCCGTTAAGATTTAAGATGGCAGGAACATTGGCTATAAGATGCCTGTTTTTATTAAACTCAGTTTGCATGGAACTAATAAACCGAGGTCCCTGTTGCTGGGGACAAATGTACTTGTTTTGTGGACGGAGATGAAGAGTTTGAAACAGGTTAATTGCTTTGGCCTCGTTTTGTAAAGGAAGAAGAAATGTTTGAAGCACATAAGCTTTTTAAATCCAGGCTTTTCTTTGAGCGAGTTGAGGAACGAATGAAGATGATTGGCGAGACAAGGAGATGTGGAGGATAGCGGATAGAGGGAGATGGAGGAGGAGGAGAAGAGTGATGGAGAGAGAGGGAAGAAGGTGTGGAGGATAGAGGGAGATGGAGGAGGAGAAGAGTGATGGAGAGAGAGGGAAGAAGGTGTGGAGGATAGAGGGAGAGGGAGGAGGAGAAGAGTGATGGAGAGAGAGGGAAGAAGGTGTGGAGGATAGAGGGAGAGGGAGGAGGAGAAGAGTGATGGAGAGAGAGGGAAGAAGGTGTGGAGGATAGAGGGAGATGGAGGAGGAGAAGAGAGATGGAGGGAGAGGGAAGAAGGTGTGGAGGATAGAGGGAGATGGAGGAGGAGGAGAAGAGAGATGGAGAGAGAGGGAAGAAGGTGTGGAGGATAGAGGGAGAGGGAGGAGGAGAAGAGTGATGGAGAGAGAGGGAAGAAGGTGTGGAGGATAGAGGGAGAGGGAGGAGGAGAAGAGTGATGGAGAGAGAGGGAAGAAGGTGTGGAGGATAGAGGGAGAGGGAGGAGGAGAAGAGTGATGGAGAGAGAGGGAAGAAGGTGTGGAGGATAGAGGGAGATGGAGGAGGAGAAGAGAGATGGAGGGAGAGGGAAGAAGGTGTGGAGTGATGGAAAGGGATTCATGGATGATTGGGTTTAAAGTTTCTCTGTTTACAGTGGAGAACATCTAGGAAAGGAGGAAGATGAAGAAGATGAGGAAGTGGAGGGGAAATAGTCTGTCCATCAAACAGTCAGTCCAGCCTGCGCATGGTGAGTCAGTCCATCCCACCAAGTACGCTGCAGGACACTTGACTTTACTGCATCTCACAACCAAACACATGCCGTATGCACATGTAAACACACACAAACCTATGCCCGTGAGCTATGTCTCCATTATAAAGCTCACGTCACACCATCTCACACCACATTCACACACTCATACACTATCTCTCACACACGCACACGCACGCACACACACACACAGCCCTCTGCTTGTGGGCCTTGGGAGTGCTGCTCGTTGGGACTCCTGCTGGTGAGGAGATGGGAATTTTAATGAACTCTGCCCAGCGGGGTTCTCCTTGCCCCCCTGCTTCACTCTTGTGGTCTCTCTCTCCTTTTCACCTTTATCGCTCCCCCTCTCTATCGCTCCCCCTTCATGCTTTCATGTTGTCCCTATTTCTCATCTGTCCTCTCTCTCCATCTCTCTCTCCCTCTCTACATGGCAGCAAAGGTCACCTTATCTCTCGCCTTGTTGGTTTCACTCGGTCCTTTCTAATTTTCGTCTTCCAAAGGAGGGATAGGAGCCTATCGACAACCTTTAGATACCACTGAATCCACTGTGGTATAATAATGTGATTGACAGGTGTGACTCAGGCCTATGAGTGGCTTAGAGTTGGTGGGGACTGTTTTGGCTCAAGTCTAGGCCATACACACATCTGGGTACACCAGTAAGATATGTGTGGAAACAATATTGTTGGTAGGTACTGTACTGGGAAGAATGGGTCAGCCAGAGGTGGTATTAGTTCTGTGTGAAGAACATCCACACACACCTGCATCAGCCAAGACCTCAGATGGCCAAGCCTCTACAGAGAACAAAGGGAAAATAAAAAAAAGGAGAAAGAAAGGGGGAGGTGGCAAGAAAAAGGGAGAGACAGAGAGAGAAGAGAGAGAGAGGAGCTGATGGGTAGATTGACAAAAGACAAAAAGGAAAACATGTTATTTTGTACAGCTGAACATTCCTTCTACGTTTTTTCCTCACACAAACACACATTTCTCTACCTCCCTCCTCTCCCCCTCTCTCCCTCCCCTCCTCCCTCTCTCCCTCCCCCTCCTTTATCTCTGCCTCTTTAGTGATGAGTGACACTAGTCCGCATTCTGGCCCAGCATTCTTAAACAGTGCTTCTAGCTCTCCCTACAAATAATGCAGATAATCTGTCTCTTAAGAAACTCAACATTATTCTGAACCATGAGGCACAGAGAAAATGGCCTCCAAGCTCTTAGCAACAAAACAATCTGAGCCTCTCCTGTGTGGCTTGCTGCCCTGCTCGGTATTGGCGAGTCACACTGGCAGTCTAATTCTCCAAACAATCTAGACTTTACTTTCTTTGTAGAGTGTCAGAGTGAAAATGACATAATTGCAGTCATCACAGGGGCTATTTTGTCTTCAACTCTTAAACCTTTAACCTTTTCCATGCTTTTCACTCTTGATGGGTAAAACATACTAAGAGCACTTTATTCAATTACGAGTAACACTCAGGTCGTTATTTAGCAGACGCTCTTATCCAGAGCAATTACGGTTAAGTGCCTTGCTCAGGTGCCCATCAGCAGATTTTTTATATAGTCAGCTCTGGGATTTGAACCAGCAACCTTTCGGTTACATGCATGCATATGTATTTGTATGGTTCCTCCACCAGCCAGCTCTCACGCCTGTTTTCAGAGTGCCTCAGAATGGGACTTGAATGGCAGTCTATGGCAGCAAAAACAGCCACCGGTTTTAATTGATCTCTAAGTCCATCACCATCTAGCACTTCCCCCTCTTTGTGGATTTCAAAGTGCGAGCATCGCAAGTAATGGGATAAACAAGAAAGTTCGGGGAATCGGAAAGTATGCATCTAACAAATGATTTTCATATACACTGAGTATCAGTGGAGGCTCCCCAAAGGAGGAAGGGGAGGACCATCCTCCTCAGTGAATTTCATACAAATAAAATGGAAAAACATTAATAAAGTTATCCTTTGTAGATAAAACTATACTAAATATATTCACATCACCAAATAATTGATTAAAACAGGTCTACAGTAGCCTCCACAGCACTCTGTAGGGTAGCACCATGGTGTAGCCGAAGGAAAGCTAGCCTCTTGGTACATAGACTTCAATACAAAACCTATGAGGCTCTTGGTTCTCACCCCCTTCCATAGACTTACACAGTAATTTTGACAACTTCCGGGGGACGTGCTCCAACCTATCAGAGCTCTTGCAGGATGAACTGACATGTTGTCCACACAATCAAAGGATCAGAATGAATTTAGTACGGAAAGCATGAGTTACAGCTAGCTCGCACTGCACTGAGATGCAGGGCCTTAGACTGCTGTGCCACTCGGGAGCCCAAATGTAGTGAGTAGTTGACTCAAAGAGAGAGAAAGACAATAGTTGAAAGGTTTTTAACAAATTCATTTCTTTAAAAATGAAGGAGAATCAAGAGAGGAAGATATATTTTTTTCACTTTTAGTTTCACTTAGCTATAGAATGCAGCTAGCTAGTTTATCATACTCAAAGCACCCAGCTCAAACAGAGGGATGCTATGTTAGCTAGCAGGCTACGACTATCCAACACAACACTGGAATTCTTCCAAGTCAAGGTAAGCTTTTGGTTTTATTAATTTATTTCCACCGGGCCCGCCGGTGTAACCGTTATACTGCTTAGTGACTGTAACGTTACTGCACGATTGTAGGAGTACATGATGCACAGGAACTGGTACATATCACGAGTAAATGATACACAGTAACTGGTACATAACGGGAATACATGATACACAGTATCTGGTACATATCAGGAGTACATGAAACACAGTAACTGATACATAACAAGAGTAAATGATACACAGTATCTGGTACATATCAGGAGTACATGATACACAGTAACTGGTACATATCAGGAGTACATGATGCACAGTAACTGGTACATAACAGGAGTACATGATACACAGTAACTGGTACATATCAGGAGTACATGATACACAGAAACTGGTACATATCAGGAGTAAATTATAAACCGTATCTGGTACAAATCAGGAGTACATGATAGACAGTAACAGGTACATATCAGGAGAAAATTATACACTATCTCTGGTACATATCAGGAGAAAATGATTCACAGTGTCTGGTACATATCAGGAGTACATTATACACAGTAACTGGTACATATCAGGAGTAAATTATACACTGTAACTGGTACATATCAGGAGCACGTGATACACAGTAACTGCTACATATCAGGAGCACAAGATACACAGTAACTGGTACATATCAGGAGTAAATGATACACAGTATCTGGTACATATCAGGAGTACATGATACACAGTAACTGGTATATATCAGGAGCACGTGGTTCACAGTAACGGGTACAAATCAGGCATACATGATACACAGTAACTGGTACATATCAGGAGTACATGATACACAGTAACTTGTACACAGTAACTGGTACATGTCAGGAGTACATGATTCACCGTATCTGGTACATATCAGGAGTACATGATACACAGTAACGGTACATAACAGGAGAACATGATACACAGTAACTGGTACATATCAGGAGTACATGCATAGTAACTGGTACACATGAGGAGTACATGTACACAGTAACTGGTACATATCAGGAGTACATGATACACAGTAACTCAGACCGGCCAATAAAAAGAAAAGATTAAGATGGGCAAAAGAACACAGACACTGGAGAGAGATATGGCTTTTTCTTTGCAACTCTGCCTAGAAGGCCAGCATCCCGGAGTCGCCTCTTCAATGTTGACGTTGAGACTGGTGTTTTGCAGGTACTGTTTAAAGAAGCTGCCAGTTGAGGACTTGTGAGGCGTCTGTTTCTCAAACTAGACACTCTAATGTACTTGTCCTCTTGCTCAGTTGTGCACCGTGGCCTCCCAGTCCTCTTTCTATTCTGGTTAGAGCCAGTTTGCACTGTTCTGTGAAGGGAGTAGTACCCAGCGTTGTCAAGATCTTCAGTTTCTTGTCAATTTCTCACATGGAATTGCCTTCATTTCTCAGAACAAGAAGAGACTGACTAGTTTCAGAAGAAAGGGATTTGTTTCTGGACATTTTGAGCCTGTAATTGATCCCACAATTGTTGATGCTCCAGATACTCAACTAGTCTAAAGAAGGCCAGTTGTATTACTTCTTTAATCAGTACAACAGTTTCCAGCTGAGCTAACATAATTGCAAAAGGGTTTTCTAATGATCAATTAGCCTTTTAAAATTATAAACTTTGATTAGCTTACACAATATTTTATTTTATTTCACCTTTATTTAACCAGGTAGGCCAGTTGAGAACAAGTTCTCATTTACAATTGTGACCTGGCCACGATAAATCAAAGCAGTGCAACAAAAACAGCAGAGAACTGTAAGGAAAGGCGGCCAAAGGAAGTGTTGGCTTTGGGGGTGACCAGTGAAATATACCTGCTGGAGCGTGTGCTACGGGTGGGTGATGCTATGGTGACCAGTGAGCTGAGATAAGGCGGGGCTTTACCTAGCAAAGACTTATAGATGACCTGGAGCCAGTGGGTTTGGCGACGAATATGTAGTGAGGGCCAGCCAACGAGAGCGTACAGGTCGCAGTGGTGGGTAGTATACGGGGCTTTGGTGACAAAACGGATGGCACTGTGATAGACTATATCCAGTTTGCTGAGTAGAGTGTTGGAGGCTATTTTGTAAATGACATCGCCGAAATCAAGGATCGGTAGGATAGTCAGTTTTACAAGGGTATGTTTGGCAGCATGAGTGAAGGAGGCTTTGTTGCGAAATAGGAAGCCAATTCTAGATTTAATTTTGGATTGGAGATGCTTAATGTGAGTCTGGAAAGAGAGGTTACAGTCTACCCATACACCTAAATATTTGTAGTTGTCCACATATTCTAAGTCAGAATCGTCCAGAGTAGTGATGCTAGTCGGGCGGAAGGGTAAGGACATCAATCGGTTGAAGAGCATGCACTTAGTTTTACTAGCATTTAAAAGCAGTTGGAGGCCTCGGAAGGAGTGTTGTATGGCATTGAAGCTCGGTTGGAGGTTTGTTAGCACAGTGTCCAAAGAAGGGCCAGATGTATACAGAATGGTGTCGTCTGTGTAGAGGTGGATCAGAGAATCACCGGCAGCAAGAGCGACATCATTGATATATATAGTTTGAATGACACTGAGGGGCAGTGTTTTTACAGCTAATACCGGTTTGCCTGAGACTGATGCCATGCAGGTGTTTTTACTCATGTACACACACTCTCATTCAAATACACACACGGACACACACACACATGTAATAGTGCCAGACATGCACGCAAACATATACAGTTGGCATTGCTGTTATGATTTTAGTTGTCCTTGATGTCCTTTTGTTTTCTTTTGTCTTTTTCTTTTTTCTCTATATTCATTTTCTTGGTTGTTGGTGCATTGGGGGGTTCTTGGGGGTGGGGAATGGAATTAATTGTATTTTTTAATATATTTTTGATTATTATATTTTTTTAATCCTTCTTGGGGGGGGACTGTGGGAGGGTGTCACGTCCAGGCCTGAGTTTTACAGGCTGGCGTGTTTTTGTTTCGTTTTTGGTGTAGGGTTTTTCTGTTCTAGGGGTTCTGTTTCTATGTTGGGTAAATGGTTCCCAATTAGAGGCAGCTGAGTGTCGTTACCTCTAATTGGGAACCATATATATGTTTGTAGTTTTCAGAGGGGTTTTGTGGGTTATTGTTTGTGTCATAGCGTAAGTATTTTGTCTATGTTCTATGTTACGATCTTCGTTCGTTTGTTGTTTTTTCCCAGTTTACGTTTAATAAATAAGTATGTATACTGGAAGCATCGCTGCGTCTTGGTCCGTCCCTATAGAAGATCGTGACAGAGGGGTCTCGTATGGTTGAGGGACAGCTATTGGGGAACTGTGGGGGGATCTTGGAGGGTTCAGGTCCCCGTTTTTTTGGCTTGGTGGGAGATCTGTCGACCCTGGATGCTTCTGTGTGTCGCTCTGAATGGGAATCTGTTGGATGAGTGTGGTGTAGATGCTTCACTGCAAGTATATTGTATGTGTTGTATATTCAATTAATTTTTTTCTTTTATGAAATAAAAAAAGGCACATGTAACCTACATATCAATGCATACACACAAACTATCTAGGTCAAATACAGTGAGGGGAAAAAGTATTTGATCCCCTGCTGATTTTGTATGTTTGCCCACTGACAAAGAAATGATCAGTCTATAATTTTAATGGTAGGTTTATTTGAACAGTGAAAGACAGAATACCAACAAAAAAATCCAGAAAAACGCATGTGAAAAATTTTATCAATAGATTTGCATTTTAATGAGGGAAATAAGTATTTGACCCCTCTGCAAAACATGACTTAGTACTTGGTGGCAAAACCCTTGTTGGCAATCACAGAGGTCAGACGTTTCTTGTAGTTGGCCACCAGGTTTGCACACATCTCAGGAGGGATTTTGTCCCACTCCTCTTTGCAGATCTTCTCCAAGTCATTAAGGTTTCGAGGCTTACATTTGGCAACTCAAACCTTCAGCTCCCTCCACAGATTTCCTATGGGATTAAGGTCTGGAGACTGGCTAGGCCACTCCAGGACCTTAATGTGCTTCTTCTTGAGCCACTCCTTTGTTGCCTTGGCCGTGTGTTTTGGGTCATTGTCATGCTGGAATACCCATCCATGACCCATTTTCATTGCCCAGGCTGCGGGAAGGAGGTCCTCACCCAAGATTTGACGGTACATGGCCATGTCCATCGTCCCTTTGATGCGGTGAAGTTGTCCTGTCCCCTTAGCAGAAAAACACCCCCAAAGCATAATGTTTCCACCTCCATGTTTGACGGTGGGGATGGTGTTCTTGGGGTCATAGGCAGCATTCCTCCTCCTCCAAACACGGCGAGTTGAGTTGATGCCAAAGAGCTCCATTTTGGTCTCATCTGACCACAACACTTTCACCCAGTTGTCCTCTGAATCATTCAGATGTTCATTGGCAAACTTCAGACAGGCATGTATATGTGCTTTCTTGAGCAGGGGGACCTTGTGGGCGCTGTAGGATTTCAGTCCTTCACGGCGCAGTGTTTTACCAATTGTTTTCTTGGTGACTATGGTCCCAGCTGCCTTGAGATCATTGACAAGATCCTCCCGTGTAGTTCTGGGCTGATTCCTCACCGTTCTCATGATCATTGCAACTCCACGAGGTGAGATCTTGCATGAAGCCCCAGGCCAAGGGAGATTGACAGTTCTTTTGTGTTTTTTCCAATTGCGAATAATCGCACCAACTGTTGTCACCTTCTCACCAAGCTGCTTGGCGATGGTCTTGTAGCCCATTCCAGCCTTGTGTACGTCTACAATCTTGTCCCTGACATCCTTGGAGAGCTCTTTGGTCTTGGCCATGGTGGAGAGTTTGGAATCTGATTGATTGATTGCTTCTGTGGGCAGGTGTCTTTTATACAGGTAACAAGCTGAGATTAGGAGCACTCCCTTTAAGAGTGTGCTCCTAATCTCAGCTCGTTACCTGTATAAAAGACACCTGGGAGTCAGAAATCTTTCTGATTGAGAGGGGGTCAAATACTTATTTCCCTCATTAAAATGCTAATCAATTTATAACTTTTCACATGCGTTTTTCTGTATTTTTTTGTTGTTATTCTGTCTCTCACTGTTCAAATAAACCTACCATTAAAATTATAGACTGATCATTTCTTTGTCAGTGGGCAAACGCACAAAATCAGCAGGGGATCAAATACTTTTTTCCCTCACTGTAGGGGACAGGTGTTGTGCCGTGAGGTGTTGCTTTATCTGTTTTTTGAAAACAGGTTTGCTGTTTATTTGAGCAATATGAGATGGAAGGAAGTTGCATGCAAAAAGGGCTCTATATAATACTGTACAATTTATTGAATTTGTTCGGGATTTGGGGACTATGAAAAGACCCCTGGTGGCATGTCTGGTGGGATAAGTGTGTGTGTCAGAGCTGGGTGTAAGTTGACTATGCAAACAATTTGGGATTTTCAACACATTAATGTTCCTTATAAAAAGAAGAAGTGATGCAGTCAGTCTCTCCTCAACTCTTAGCCAAGAGAGACTGGCATGCATAGTATTTATATCAGCTCTCTGATTACAACTAAGAGCAAAATGTGCCGCTCTGTTCTGGGCCAGCTGCAGCTTAACTAGCAGCACTGGACCACACGACTGGACAATAATCAAGATTTGACAAAACTAGAGCCTGCAGAACTTGCTTTTTGGAGTGTGGTGTCAAAAAAGCAGAGCATCTCTTTATTACGGCTAGACCTCTCCCCATCTTTACAACCATTTAATCTATATGTTTTGACCATGACAGTTTACAATCCAAGTAATTTAGTCTCCTCAACTTGTTCAACAGCCACACCATTCATTACCAGATTCAGTTGAGGTCTAGCACTTCAGGAATAATTTTTACCAAATACAATGCTCTTAGTTTTAGAGATGTCCAGGACCAGTTTATTACTGGCCATCCATTCCAAAACAGACTGCAACTCTTTGTTAAGGGTTTCAGTGACTTCATTAGCTGTGGTTGCTGATGCGTATATGGTTGAATCATCAGCATACATGGACATACATGCTTTGTTTAATGCCAGTGGCAGGTCATAGGTAAACATAGAAAAGAGTAGAGGGCCTAGAGAGCTTCCTTGTGGTACAACACACTTTACATGTTTGACATTAGAGAAGCTTCTATTTAAAAAAAAACTCTGAGTTCTGTTAGATAGATAGCTCTGAATCCACGATCCACATTTTTTTAACAACAGGTTATGGTCAATAATATCAAAGGCTGCACTAAAATCTAACAGTACATCTCCCACAATCTTCTTATTATCAATTTCTTTCAACCAATCATCAGTCATTTGTGTCAGTGCAGTACATATTGAGTGCCCGTCTCTATAAGCATGCTGAAAGTCTGTTGTTAATTTGTTTACAAAGAAATAGCATTGTATTTGGTCAAACACCATTTTTTTCCAACAGTTTGCTAAGAGCTGGCAGCAAGCTTATAGGTCTGCTGTGAGAACCGGTAAAGGCCGCTTTACCACTCTTGGGTAGCGGAATTACTTTGGTTTCCCTCCAGGCCTGAGGACAAAGACTTTCCTCTAGGCTCAGATTAAAAATATAACAGATAGGAGTGGCTATAGAGTCAGCTACCATCCTGAGTAGCTTTCCATCTAAGTTGCCAATGCCAGGTTTGTCATTATTGATCGTTAACAATAACGTTTCCATCTCTCCCACACTAACTTCACAAAATTCAAACTTGCACTGCTATTCTATCACTATTTGTTTATTTATGCATGAATATAATTGCTCACTGTTCGTCGTGGGCATTTCCTGTCTAAGTTTGCCCACTTTGCCAATGAAATAATAATTAAAATAATTGGCAACATCAAATGGTTTTGTGATGAATAAGCCATCTGATTCGATGAAAGATGGAGTTGAATGTGTCTTTCTGCCCATAATTTCATTTAAAGTACTCCCCCCCAAAAAGTCCATAATTCTTTATATCATTGATCTTGGATTCATAATAAAGTTTCTTCTTCTTTTTGTTGAGTTTAGTCACATAATTTCTCAATTTGCCAGTAAGCCAGTCAGATGTGTAAACCAGTCAGATGTAAGCCAGTCAGATGTAAGCCAGTCAGATGTGCAGCCAGACTTATTAGCCACTCCTTTTGCCCCATCTCTTTCAACCATGCAGTTTTTAAATTCCTCATCAATCCATGGAGCCTTAACAGTTCTAACAGTCAGTTTCTTAGCAGGTGCATGTTTATCAATAATTGGAAGAAGTAATTTCATAAATTCATCAAGTGCAGCGTCTGGATGCTCCTCATTACATCAGACCAACAAACATAAGAGTCACAGCTAAATCTTTTGTATGATCTCTTATATACTATTTTAGGCCCAGCTGTTGGAACTTTGGCTTTCCTGGATATAGCCACTATATTATGATCACTGCATCCGATGGGTACGGATACAGCTTTAGAACAAAGTTCTACAGTATTAGTAAACATGTGATCGATACATGTGGATGATCTGGTTCCTGTAGTGTTTGTAAACACCCTGGTAGGTTGATTAATAACCTGAACCAGATTACAGGCACTGGGTACAGTAAGAAGCTTCCTATTGAGCAGACAGCTTGATGAAAACCAGTCAATATTTAGGTCCCCAAGAAAGTAGACCTCTCTGTTTACATTTCACACATATTATTTAGATACTGACTGTTAGCACTTGGTGGCCTACAGCAACACCCCAACAGAAAAGGCTATAGATGTGCCAAGTGAACCTGCAACCACAACACTTGACATAAGATCTTATCTAAGCATTACAGGGATATGGCTCTGAATATATACAGCAAGTATATATATATATATATATACTTTATTTCCCCTTACGAAAGATTTATCATCCCCTACAAAACATTTCCATGATTTATGACCAGTGGCCAGACATTTTCATGAGGCTAATCATGCTGTGACTGATCTGAAGTTCTGTGTCATTGACCGTGTTTTCTCAAGCTGCAGATGCCGCAATACGGATGAGCGCCATCTCCAGTGTGAAGCCCAATTGATCTTCAACTTAACAGCTCTGACTGTTAGCACTTTTTTTTGCCAATGCCAGGTTTGTCATTATTGATCGTTAACAATAAAGTTTCCATCTCTCCCACACTAACTTCACAAAATTCAACTCTGACTGTTAGCACTTTCATTTCACTCTACACCCCCATGTGCTTAATGAGGAATTGGACTTTGTATGGTTCTTGTAGTGCCCCACCCCACACTTTAGTATTTTATATCTATTTCTTCTGATATTGTTATGTAGCCCAGACTGTTGTCTCTTCCAGTTATATGTGACATTTGAATTGTCCATTTTTTATATTCTATAAATTCCTTGTTAATATGCATTGACTCCCAATTCGCCAGTCTCTAATCCACTGTCTGTTTGCACCTGTTGCGCCTGTTACGCACAGCAGGTGTGTCTTCTTAAGTACGTGTCTTCTTAATTTGTTTCTACAGCACTGATGAAGGCATAAGGCCGAAACGTATGCTCCGTTCCTTTAAAAAAAAAATATATATATATATATATATATATATATATATATATATATATATATAGCACCTTTCAGTTTCACTTTTTGTATTCTTTCGAGTATGGATTAAATTAATTATATTATTTTTGCATCTCTTCCTCCTTGGGTTATTCATTTTCATGGTTTTGAGTCCGAGTACCTTTTGAACTCTACAACTCTATATTTTCTCTCCCACGCACCGGCTGCCTTTCATTCTAGTGTGAGAGCAAACCCTCATACTGGCTTTCCATGAATTATAATCCACATAATAATTCAAATTTCCTGCTGCTGCAGAATTATTTCCCTGCTGTAGCAAACTGGCTCAAATTAAGATCCTACATCTGTAGACGCACACACACATAGGCCACTCACCTGGGATTCACATGAAAAAAAATAAAGACCGTCTCCACAAGTGTCCTTCTGTAAGAAAGGCTGTGATTGTGGTGAACAGAATGGGCATTCAATCATTTTTGTTCTGGCCCTTTTTGTCCTGGGTGCCTGGATGTGTGTGTGTGTGTGTGTGTGTGTGTGTGTGTGTGTGTGTGTGTGTGTGTGTGTGTGTGTGTGCACGTGTACTGGTGTAGGATCCTAATTAGATCACCCTGTTGCAGGTGAAATGTAAAACTTGTAGTGTATTTGTGGTTTAAAAAGGCTTCTGAAATTTGTAAATTCCACTTGACATTTCAGACTTGATTTTCCCAAAAATGTCCATTAATTATAATCCACATAATAACTCACATTTCCTGTTACTGCAGGATTATTTTCCTGCTGTAGCAAACTGGCTCAAATTAAGATCCTACATGTGCATGTACTATGAACATTTTTGAACACTTCTCTGAGCATAGAGTGGTTGAAAGCTGGTGATTTTGGACCAGCTTCCTGCAGTCTTGAGGATGAAAGAAAAGCTGTTCTATTGTACTGTACTGGCATATTGGAAACCTTTTGATTGTCTCTGTGACACCTGAGCACACAGATAGAAGAACATTTCTATTCGGGAGAATGTTGGTGGCCACAGAACAGCTCTTTGTATGGGTGTAAAAAGTGCATATTTTCTTTAGGAATGTAGTGGAGAAAAAGTAAAAGTTGTCCAAAATATCAATAGTAAATTAAAGTACAGATACCCCCAAAAAATACTTAAGTAGTACTTCAAAGAATTTTTACTTGTTTACGTTACACCACTGATCTTTGATGCTTCCAAAACGAAAGCTGCAACACAGCTAGTAGAAGAAACATAAAGACAGAGAGAGGTACACAGGAAGTGAAGATGGAATGGGGTGGCAGGTAGCCTAGTGGTTAGAGCATTAGACCAGTAACCAAAAGATTGCTAGATTGAATCCCTGAGCTGACAAAGTAAAAATCTGTTGTTCTGCCCCTGAACAAGGCAGGTAACCCACTGTTCCTAGGCTGTCATTGTAAATAAGAATTTGTTCTTAATTGACTTGCCTAAAAAAAACACACACACATGAGCTGTCATATTTGCAGCCAGCCCATTATATGGGTTATGAAAGCAGTTGTCTAGACTCCTGTGCTCAGGCGCGCAACTTTGGTTTTAGAAGTGGGCAGGACATTACCTGGCGGGGGGTCTGGGGTCCTTCCTCCAAATATTTGGGGGCATCTAAAGCCAATTTGGGGTCCATTGTATTGTAAATAAGAATAGAATATGTTTTTAAACACTTGTAGATGCTACCATTGTGGATAATCCTGAATGAAAGTGCTAACCTCCCCTGTTAAGGTAATGGTGAGAGGTTAGCATGTCTTGGGGGTATGATATTTGTGTGTCTGTAACTTTCATTAATCAAGATTCCTTCAGGATTATCTGTAATCATGGTAGCGTCCACATTAATTTAGATGTGTTTAGAAACATATTCTATTCTTATTTACAATGAAAGTGACTCTAAAATGACACAATACATTATTTACCATTTATTTCTATTGGGCACAAAATTATCTGAAACACAACAAAAATAAATAGCAAATGCATCCAACAAATGTGTTGAGTCACAAGCTTGATGTAGTCATTCTGTGATATGAATATGGTACCAAATACTTAACTTTGTGCTACTTTACGTGAATTTGTCCAAATACTTTTGCTCCCCTAAAATGGGGGGACTATGTACAGAAAGTGCCGTTACTTCTAAACGGTTCACCCAAAATCGATTAAAATAACCTCAAATTAAAGCTGGCAGTCTGCACTTTAACTTCATAGTCATTGTTTGATTTCAAATCCAACATTTTAGAGTATAGAGCCAAAGAACAAATGCTTCACTGTCCCAATTATTACGGAGGGCACTGTAATTCATACCATAGGCCTAATAGTAATGTAGAGCTCTTTGACTTTCAATCAATATAGCTGGATTGCCCTGTCCTGCCCCTAGTCTCCACCAAACTGCAGCGCTCCAACCCAACACACCCCACTCAGCTTTAGGATCTTAGTGAAACATTCATTATTGGTTTCAGGTGTGTAAGGCCAAGGCCAGAGTGACAACCAACATTACGGCAGACCTCCAGGGCCAGGACGTGGGCATGTTTTGTCACGAACCGGCTCGAAGTTCGTAACCAAAAGGAGACAACGTGGAGATAAGGAAAAACTAAATATATTTATTAACTGAAAAGTAAATACAATTAACAATGGTGTGTGTAGTCAGTAGTCAGTAGTCAGTAGTGTGAGTGGTTGCGTACATAAATGTGATAATGAGGGGTGTTGAAAGGTGCCAACGCAAACAAACAAAACAGCCACAAAAATGCCACAACCAAAATCAGTAACTGTGTCTGCATGGAGAGAGTCTCTTCAATGAATGGGGAAGGGATGCATTTATCCTGGGACACACCCGGGCCGAGGTGTGTCCCATGTTGCTGACGACCCTCCCGGCTCCGCCCACCGGCATCCTAATAAAGAAAACAAGAGCAAAGTAAAAGAATACGGCAGACAGAGTGGGAGGGTCGTCACAGTTTTCAATACAGACTCATTTTCAAATCAAATCAAATCGTATTTGTAACATGCGCCAAATGAAACAGGTGTAGACCTTACAGTGAAATGCTTACTTACAAGCCCTTAATTAACCAACAATGCCATTTTAAGAAAAATACCAAAATTCTTTTGAAGATAAAATAGAAGAAATAAAAGCAACAAATAATTAAAGAGCAGCAGTAAAATGACAATAGCGAGGCTATATACAGGGGGTACCGATACAGAGTCAATGTGCGGGGGCACCGGTTAGTTGAGGTAATTGAGGTAATATGCACATGTGGGTAGAGTGACTTATTAAAGTGACTTGTGCATAGGTAATAACAGAGAGTAGCAGCAGCATAAAAGAGGTGAGTGGGTGGAGTCTTTGATAATTGATAGGGCATTCCTCTGACACCGCCTGGTATAGAGGTCCTGATTGGCAGGAAGCTTGGTCCCAGTGATGTACTGGGCCGTACGCACTACCCTCTGTAGTGCCTTGCGGTCAGAGGCCGAGCAGTTGCCATACCAGGCAGTGATGCAACCAGTCAGGATGCTTCGATGGTGCAGCTGTAGAACCTTTTGAGAATCTTAGGACCCATGCCAAATCTTTTCAGTCTCCTGAGGGGGAATAGGATTCATGACTGTCTTGGTGTGCTTGGACCATGTTAGTTTGTTGGTGATGTGGAAACCAAGGAACTTGAAGCTCTCAACCTGTTCCACTACAGCCCCGTCGGTGAGAGTTGGGGCATGCTCGGTCTTCCTTTTCCTGTAGTCCACAATCATCTTCTTAGTCTTGATCACGTTGAGGGAGGGGTTGTTTTCCTGGCACCACACGACCAGGTCTCTGACCTCCTCCCTATAGGCTGTCGGTGATCAGGCCCATGGTAGACACTGTTGTGTCATCTGCAAACTTAATGATGGTGTTGGAGTCGTGCCTGGCCGTGCAGTCATGAGTGACCAGGGCGTACAGGAGGGGACTGAGCATATACCCCTGAGGGGCCCTAGTGTTGAGGATCAGCGTGGCGGATGTGTTGTTACCTACCCTTACCACCTGAAGGCGGCCCATCAGGAAGTCCAGGATCCAGTTGCAGAGGCAGGTGTTTAGCCCCAGGGTCCTTAGCTAAGTGATGAGCTTTAAGGGCACTATGGTGTTGAACGCTGAACTGTAGTCAATGAATAGCATTCTCACATAGTTGTTCCTTTTGTCCAAGTGTGAAAGGGCAGTGTGAAGTGCAACAGAGATTGCATCATCTGTGGATTTATTGGGACGGTATACAAATTGGAGTGGGTCTAGGGTTTCTGTGATAATGGTGTTGATGTGAGCCATGTTCAGCCTTTCAAAGCACTTCATAGCTACAGACGTGAGTGCTACGGGTCGATAGTCATTTAGGCAGGTTACCTTAATGTTTTTTGGCACAGGGACTATGGTGGTCTGCTTGAAACATGTTTGTGTTACAGACTGAGACAGGGAGTCTGTAATACAGTATTCCATGTAAGACATCCAGACCTTTTGAAAGTTGCACAGTATAGCCTTAATCTTGTATTAAATCAAATCTAGTGATGCATAACATGACATTTCTGCCATCCATTGTTACATTGTGGGTGGATAACCAACCTTTCAATTAATGGCAATGCATTTCTTAGCCGCTATAAGTGCTAGGTTACACAGTTTCTTTTGATAACAGTCTCCAGTATCAACATTTCCAAGCAAACAAAAACTGTGAGAAGGGAGAATCTGTAGACATGCTGAGATAAAAGGACACTCTTTGCCAGAATTCAGCCAGGATTCACAAGAGCATAACATATGCAAATATGTCCCCTTGTGTTTTACACCTCCAGCAGAGGACTTACATTTCTTAGTGCATGATATTCAGTTTCACTGGCATATAGTACGTTCCATGGATGGTCTTCAACTGCAGTAATTTATATCTGAGATTATATGAATCCATTCTGTATCTATTCAATAATTTTTTTTATTTCACTTTTATTTAACCAGGTAGGCCAGTTGAGAACAAGTTCTCATTTACTGTCACGACTTCCGCCGAAGTCGGTGCCTCTCCTTGTTCGGGTGGTGTTCGACGGTCGACGTCACCGGTCTTCTAGCCATCACCGATCCTCTTTTCATTTTCCATTTGTTTTGTCTGTGTTTTCCACACCTGGTTTCAATTCCCTCATTACATGTTTTGTATTTAACCTCTGTTCCCCCCCATGTCTTTGTGTGAGATTGTTTATTGTTAAGTGCTTGTGCACATCTATTTGAGTGGTGACGTCGACCGCCGAACACCACCCGAACAAGGAGAGGCACCAACTTCGGCGGAAGTCGTGACATTTACAACTGCGACCTGGCCAAGATAAAGCAAAGCAGACAAAAACAACAACACAGAGTTCCACATAAACAAACGTACAGTCAATAACACAAAATAAAAGAAAAATAGGAAAATCTATGTACAGTGTGTGCAAATGTAGAAGAGTAGGGAGGTAGGCAATAAATGGGCCCTAGAGGTGAAAATAATTACAATTTAGCATTAATACTGGAGTGATATATGTGCAGATGATGATGTGCAAGTAGAGATACTGGGGTGCAAAAGAGCAAGAGGGTAAGTAATAATATGGGGATGAGGTAGTTGGGTGTGCTATTTACAGATTGACTGTGTACAGGTACAGTGATCGGTAAGCTGCTCTGACAGCTGATGCTTAAAGTTAGAGAGGGAGATATGAGTCTCCAGCTTCAGTGATTTTTGCAATTCGTTCCAGTCATTGGCAACAGAGAACTGTAAGGAAAGGCGGCCAAAGGAAGTGTTGGCTTTGGGGATGACTAGTGCAATATACCTCATCATCATCAATAGTGTCTCCCAGGTCTTCCTCACATTTTTGTTTTCAATTTGTTTTATAGGCTTGTCAAACTGCCTTAAAATAGTTTAAATCTTTGAAACTTCTGGCTTGTCCAGTGTTTGCAGAGTCTGAGCATGTGAAGAGCATGCACAAGTAAAAATGACTTGTTTTCCATGTTACAATACTACCCTCGTGTGGTTAAAAGATGAAACAATCCATGTTTGGCATAGAAGTTGTTGCTGGTGATACTCTCACACGATACTCTCAGGACAGCGGGTAGCCTACTGGTTAGATAGTTGTAGCAGTAACCGTGAGGTTGCTAATTCGACTCCTCAAACCAAGGTGAAAAATCTGTCTATGTGCCCTTGAGCATGGCACTAATTGCTCCATGGTTGCCGTTGGCAGACCCTGGCTGTGACCCCACTCTTCAAGGGTGTCTCAAGGAGTTGGGATATGCAAAGTAACACATTTGAAATAGGCAAATATAATCACCCACCTAAAGTGGTCCTATGGACAGATACTCTAATCTCCGCTGTGGAGCTTTAAAGCTCCTTCAGGGTTATCTTTGGTCTCTTTGTTGCCTCTCTGATTAATGCCCTCCTTGCCTGGTCCGTGAGTTTTGGTGGGCGGCCCTCTCTTGGCAGGTTTGTTGTGGTGCCATATTCTTTACATTTTTTAATAATGGATTTAATGGTGCTCAGTGGGATGTTCAAAGTTTTGGATATTTATTTACAACCCAACCCTGATCTGTACTTCTCCACAACTTTGTCCCTGACCTGTTTGGAGAGCTCCTTGGTATTCATGGTGCAACTTGCTTGGTGGTGCCACTTGCTTAGTGGTGTTGGAGACTCTGGGGGCCTTTCAGAACAGGTGTATATATACTGAGGTCATGTGACAGATCATGTGACACATAAATTGCACACAGGTGGACTATAACTAATTATGTGACTTCTGAAGGTAATTGGTGGCACCAGATTTTATTTAGGGGCTTCATAGCGAAGGGGGTGAATAGATATGCACGCACCACTTCCGTTTTTAATTTTATATAAATTTTTGAAACAAGTTTTTTATTTTATTTCACTTCACCAATTTGGACTATTTTGTGTATGTTCATTACATGAAATCCAAATAAAAATCCATTTAAATTACAGGTTATAATGCAACAAAATAGGAAAAACGCCAAGGGGTATGAATACTTTGCAAGGCACTGTAATTAATATCAACCCTGCACTGATTTGGGATTATCCAATTTTCTGGGAAGATTTTGTCTTTCTGATAATGTGTCAATAATATACTTTTACCTCCCACACATATAATCTTTATGGGTTGCCTCAGGGCAATGCTGTGCCATTAGGGTAGTAAAACACAATGGAAAATCAGGGGGCAAAAAGGTTTTCTGTTTTCTAGAGGGTTAAGTAATTGGATTCTGCATTCTGCAGGCTTTTACAGAATGAAGGAAGAGCAAGGCTACTCAGTCACCACTAGTTTTAAGAAACACTTAGTCAGGTGCATGACAGCAGTTTAGTTCCGTGAGACTTTACTCAGTTGCGTGGCAATGATGGGGTGAAAGTTCCGAAGATAATAGTGTTCTTTTGATCTTATCAGAGGGGTGATAAAACGTTTCAGACATCGACCTTTGACCCCTTCAAAGCAACTCAAGAGTTCAGTTCACATCACAGTCAAACTGTCAAACAGTCAAACTGTTATTTTGATGTGATGCAAATTAAATAATTGTGTGAAATACTGCTCCATTTCAATTTGAATTCAATTACAACTTTATTGTTCCCGCAGGTAAATTAATTGTGTAGTCAGGAGTACATACAATATATGCAGAGCCGTTGTTCAGCTGTTGTTGGTTGCATGTATTTATGGAATAGGATTGTGGTTTAGGGTAACTGAACTCAATCCTGACAAATTAATAACGCTGGGTTCAACCTACACCAAGCTCATGCATGATCTGTTCTTAATGTAGTGTTTATGAGCTCAAGGTCACATTAGGAATACTAAATGTGAACATGAACATACAGTACCATACACATTACTGTAAACATACCATAGCAGAAACATCATGCACATTACTGTAAACATACGATATGCACTAGGCTTGAAAGATAAAGACATATTATAATTTTCTCTATGTTTTAGACCTTGAGATAGGTCTGCCCTAGGCTGAATTCTGTATACATGTCACGATCATCAGGAGTAACGGACCAAAGCGCAGCATGAGTGGAGTTCCACATATTATTTAATTTAAGTGAAACTTACAAAAAATACAAACAACAAACGATTGGACAATATGTAGCGCAACTGCACTTACAACAAAACAAACAATAACCCACAACACAGGTGGGGAGAGGACAACCTAAGTATGGTCCCCAATTAGATGTAACGACAATCAGCTGCCTCTAATTGGGAACCATACAAAACCAAAACATAGAAATTATAACATAGATACCCAACTAGTCACGTCCTGACCTAAAACATAGAGAACCCAGAGGGCTCTCTATGGCCAGGACTCCGGCCGCAAACCAGAACTCAATGGGGGGGTTCGGGTGGGCATTTTGGAGTTGGTGGCGGCTCCGGTGCGGGACGTGCCGGGCTGAGAAGGCGCACTGGAGGCCTGGTGCGTGGAGACGGCACAGGTCTCACCGGATTGATGACACGCACTTCAGGGCGAGTGCATGGAGCCGGCACAGGATTCACCAGACTGAGAGGGCGCACTGGAGGCCTGGTGCGTGGAGCCGGCACAGGTCTCACCGGACTGATGATCCGCACTTCAGGGCGAGTGCGAGGAGCTGGCACTGGACGTACCTGGCTGAGGAGGCGCACTGGAGGCCTGGTGCGTGGAGCCGGAACAGGTTTCACTGGACTGATGACACGCACCTCATGGCGAGTGCGAGGAGCTGGCACTGGACGTACCTGGCTGAGGAGGCGCACTGGAGGCCTGGTGCGTGGAGCCGGAACAGGTTTCACTGGACTGATAACACGCACCTCATGGCGAGTGCGGGGAGTTGGCACTGGACGTACCTGGCTGGGAAGGCGCACTGGAATCCTGGTGCGTGGAGCCGGCGCAGGTTTCACCGGACTGATGACACGCACTTCAAGGCGAGTGCGGAGAGCTGGCACAGGATGTACCTGGCTGGGAAGGCGCACTGGAATCCTGGTGCGTGGAGCCGGCGCAGGTTTCACCGGACTGATGACACGCACTTCAGGGCGAGTGCGGAGAGCTGGCGCAGGACGTACCGGGCTGGACAGACGCTCCTCTATGCGCCTGCGCTGCAGCTCATTCCTTGCCAAGATCTCTCTCTCATATGCTTCTCTAAACTCCTTTAAATCCTTCCATTCGGGCTCTCTCCTCCGCTCGACCGACAGCCCCATGTGCCCCCCCCAAAAAAATCTTGGGGTTGCTGTGGCCCTGGACCACGGCGTCGTCGCTGTCCTCCCATCCTCCTTGGCGACTCCCGCCAAGAGAGGGTCTCGCTACCCCCCATTATCTCCTCCCAGGTCCAGAACTGCTTCTCCTCCTGGGCACGCTGCTTGGTCCTGGTGTGGTGGGTTATTCTGTCACGATCATCAGGAGTAACGGACCAAAGCGCAGTGTGAGTGGAGTTCCACATATTATTTAATTAAAGTGAAACTTACAGAAAATACAAACAACAAATGATCGGACAATATGTAGCACAACTGCACTTACAACAAAACAAACAATAACCCACAACACAGGTGGGGAGAAAACAAACTAAGTATGGTACCCAATTAGAGGTAACGACAATCAGCTGCCTCTAATTGGGAACCATACAAAACCAAAACACAGAAATTATAACATAAGATACCCAACTAGTCACGTCCTGATCTAAAACATAGAGAACCCAGAGGGCTCTCTATGGCCAGGACGTGACAATACCCCCCCTCATGTTCACTTCCTCTCTCTCTCGATGCGTCTCTCTCTCTCTGCTCCTAACCCCCTCTCTCTCTCTCAATTCAATTTAAATTTAAGGGACTTTATTGGCATGGGAAATGTATGTTTCAAAAGTGAAATAAATAAAAATAACAAATTACAGTAAACATTACACACACAAAAGTTCCAAAATAATAAATACATTTCAAATGTCATATCATGTGCAAATCGTCAAATTAACAAACATAAATATGGGTTATATTTACAATGATGTTTGTTCTTCACTGTTTCTCTCTCTACCTCTCTCTCTCTCTTTCTCACTCTCTTAGTCCCTCTCTCTCTCTCTGTGTCCCTCTATTTCTCTCTCTCTCTCTGTCCCTCTCTGTCCCCCCAATCCCCTTCCTTTGCTGATATGATAGATTTCATGCAGCAGATTATGGGACCATCCTAGAGATATCAGCCATATGTGGCAGATAACAAAGTAATCAGCTCATTATCTCTTTCTCTCTCTCTCTCTCTCACTCTCACTCACACACACACACAGACAGACACACAAATACACAAATCAACATTGATTATGAGAAGGGATTTCAAGACAGAACTACGGTAGATAATTGTAATTCATTAGGAAGAATTAAAGTCAAAGCAAATACAACCACAAACCACTTACAGATACAGAGTTAATTGGCAAATATGCAATCACAACCTGGGAAACTGTACAGAAAGTTTTTTTTACTTTCCCTGCAGATTGCATCAAGCCTGGTTGCCAGATCTGTAATACTTTAGCCAGTTTCCCTGGGCTAAAGCATAAGAGTTGGCTAAAGCACGTACACATCTGGCAACCAGGCTAGAATGCGGGTTAAATGCAAATGCCAGTGTGTTGCTTTGACTCCCATTATCTTTCTGTCTTAACATGAAGAAAATTGTCAAATGTACACTCAGTGTATTCTGTGTTTGAACTGGAAACCTAGTCTATATTTATCCTTGTTTCAGAAGAGAGAAACGACCTTCTGACCTTCTCCTCAATATTGCTTTTTAGTGTCTGCGTTTACAGGTGACAGGGGAACAAGCTCTCATTGTTCTAGCAGGTGCTCTCCATCTTGTTTCCTTTCTACATCATTACAATGAACAAGGGATCTGGCTAGCCTGTTAAGAGGCAGTGGGTTAGCTGACGCTAAGTGCCTCCACACTTGACACACACACACGGACAAACACACGTAAAACATACATACAGACACACACCTGTCCCTTCTCTCTCTAAGAAATATAGAGTGTTATCAGGCGAACCCTGCCCCTTAGTTCTACACGTAAACAGGCTGTATATAAAGGGTTGGGCCCATAGAATCTCACTCTACCTCTTGCAGTGTGTGTGAGCAAATTCCCCATAGACAGATACAGGGCATTCACAGTAACACAAACCCGGCCGGTGCCAAGATGCCTGCAGACTTCAATGGACAATGGGTGATGGTCACCAATGAGAACTTTGAGGATATCATGAAGGCCATTGGTAAGCTGTTGTTCTGATGTCTGTTGGGAAATAGGGACAAGAGATACAGTGAGAGATCCTATATATGCAGAGAGAGATATTAGATATGCAGAGAGAGATATTAGATATGCAGAGAGAGATATTAGATATGCAGAGAGAGATATTAGATATGCAGAGTAAGATACTAGATATGCAGCGAGAGATCCTAGATATGCAGAGAGAGATACTAGATATGCAGCAAGAGATACTAGATATGCAGAGAGAGATACTAGGTATGCAAAGAGATACTAGATATGCAGAGATACTAGATATGCAGAGAGAGAGAGATATGCAGAGAGAAGAGAGATATTAGATATGCAGAGAAAGATACTAGATATGCAGCGAGAGACACTAGATATGCAGAGAGAGATACTAGATATGCAGAGATACTAGACATGCAGAGAGATATGCTAGATATGCAGAGAGATACTAGACATGCAGAGAGATATACTGGATATGCAAAGAGAGATACTAGATATGCAGAGAGATACTAGACATGCAGAGAGATATACTGGATATGCAAAGAGAGATACTGGATATGCAGAGAGAGATACTGGATATGCAGAGAGAGGTGGTGGAGAGGGAGGGAGGGAAGGGCTGGAGAGGAGAGAGGGAATTGACAGAGAAAGAGTGTGTTGTGTGTGCATGCATGTGTGTGTGTGTGTGCATATGTCTATATGTTTGTTCACGAGTGTGTCTGATAGAGAGGGGGATGTCAGAGACAATGTTAGTGTAAATGCTTAATTTGAGAGTGTTAGTGAGTGAGATTGTGAGAGAGAGAAAGGATGATGTGGTGCTGCTTCAGTTACTTATTGAGCTTCTGTCATGGCGACTTAACCTCCAATGTTTGTGTGAATGGCTCCTGCTTGTTACCACAAATATTGATTTACTCTTTTATGCATTTTTATCCTCCCCATTCAAGAGAATAAAAAATCCCATCCCAAGCTCTGCCAAGACGCGTCGACATGTCGCTGGCAAGCGAAGGCCATCATCCATCCACTCAGCATGGCGTTGATAAACCACAAGTCTTTTATTATTCATGATGTTATCTGCAATTCATAACTCCCTCCGTGTCATAATTCCCTCCGTGTCATAACTCCCTCTGTGTCATAACTCCCTCTGTGTCATAACTCCCTCCGTGTTATAACTCCCTCCGTGTCATAACTCCCTCCGTGTTATAACTCCCTCCGTGTTATAATTCCCTCCGTGTTATAACTCCCTCTGTGTCATAACTCCCTCCGTGTCATAACTCCCTCCCACTCAACCCAACAAATAAAAAAATTAAAATAAATCCAAAATCCGAGGCGTCTCATTCCGTGCCGCTCTCTCATTTCCATTAGCGGGTCGAAAATTACACCCATATGGAAACAGAGGGAGGGAGAACATATTTGGATGGGTAAATAAAAGAGCCTCATCAAAAAGAGAGATGGGTAGAAATTGAATTTACACTTTGTGGCCAATGCAATGTAGTGCAGGCTCACAGTTTAACTTATTCAGCTCTATTTCTGGTACAAGGCCATTTTAAAAAGGGTAAATGAGATTGTCAACAGAGCTGGTCTGAGTGGAATAGTAATTCTAGAACTTGAGCTCCAGTCTCATAACTGAAGAGGGGGACTGTTGGCTAATGCACAAGGGAACACAATACAACAGTATCCTATACATACCTTACTGTCCAACCAAGGTGAACAGAGTCTATATGAAATTGGTTGGTGGTTTGAGCCCTGAATGCTGATTGGCTGAAAGCCGTGGTATATCAGACCGTATAGCATGGGTTTGACAAAATATTACTTTCTACTCTTCCAATTACGTTGGTAACCAGTTTATAAAAAAGCAATAAGGCCAGAGGGTTGTGGTATACGGCTAATATACAGTTGAAGTCAGAAGTTTACATACACTTAGGTTGGAGTCATTAAAACTTGTTTTTCAACCACTCCACAAATTTCTTGTTAACAAACTATAGTTTTGGCAAGTCGGTCAGGACATCTACTATGTGCATGACACAATTAATTTTTCCAACAATTGTTTACAGACAGATTATTTCACTTATAATTCACTGTATCACAATTCTTGTGGGTCAGAAGTTTACATACACTAAGTTGACTGTGCCTTTAAACAGCTTGGAAAATTCCAGAAAATTATGTCATGGCTTCTGATAGGCTAATTGACATAATTTGAGTCAACTAGAGGTGAACCTGTGGATGTATTTCAAGGCCTACCTTCAAACTTAGTGCCTCTTGCTTAACATCATGGGAAAAAGGGGGAGGCTTGCAACCCGAAGAACACCATCCCAACCGTGAAGCACGGGGGTGGCAGCATCATGTTGTGGGGGTGCTTTGCTGCAAGAGGGACTGGTGCACGTCACAAAATAGATGGCATCATGAGAAAGGAAAATTATGTGGATATATTGAAGCAACATCTCAAGACATCAGTCAGGAAGTTAAAGCTTGGTCGCAAATGGGTCTTCCAAATGGACAATGACCCCAAGCATACTTACAAAGTTGTGGAAAAATGGCTTAAGGACAACAAAGTCAAGGTATTGACTTGGCCATCACAAAGCCCTGACCTCAATTCTATGGACAATTTGTGGGCAGAACTGGAAAAGCGTGTGAGAGCAAGGAGGCCTGCAAACCTGACTCAGTTACACCAGCTCTGTCAGGAGCAATGGGCCAAAATTCACCCAACTTATTGTAGGAAGCTTGTGGAAGGCTACCCGAAACGTTTGACCCAAGTTAAACAATTTAAAGGCAACGCTATCAAATACTAATTGAGTGTATGTAAACTTCTGACCCACTGGGAATGTAATGAAAGAAATAAAATCTGAAATAAATCATGTCACATTCTTAAAATAAAGTGGTGATCCTAACTGACCTAAGACAGGGAATGTTTACTAGGATTAAATGTCAGGAATTGTGAAACTGAGTTTAAATGTATTTGGCTAAAGTGTATGTAAACTTCCGACTTCAACTGTACCACGGCTAAGGGCTGTTCTTATGGACACAGAACTGGTCATATACCACAAACCCCCGAGGTGCCTTATTGCTTTTATAAACTGGTTACCAACTTAATTAGAGCAGTAAAAATAAATGTTTTGTCATACCCATGTTATACGGTCTGATATACGGTCTGTCAGCCAATCAGCATTCAGGGCTCGAACCACCCAGTTTATAATAGCAATCAGGCACCTCTGGGGTTTGTGAAATATTGCCAATACACCACGGCTGAGGGCTGTGTCCAGACACTCTGCATTGCGTTGTGCATAAGAACAGCCCTTAGCTGTGGTATATTGGCCATATACCACACCCCCTGGGGCCTTATTGCTTAATTAGGGCTAGGCCCCCTTTCTCCATTTCCACCTAAATGAAATGCCCAAAGTAAACTGCCTGTTGCTCAGGCCCTGAAGCCAGGATATGCATATAATTGGTACCATTGGAAAGAAAACACTTTGAAGTTTGTAGAAATGTAGGAGAATATAACACAATAGATATGGTAGGAGAAAATCCAAAGAAAAACCAACCTGAAATTGTTTTTTTTGAGAGAGACCATGCTCTCACAATGGCAAGTGTAAGGGCATAATCAATTCTAGTTCCTAGGATGCAATTCCTATGGCTTCCACAGGGTGTCAGGAGTCTATGTTCAAAAGTGTTCAGGCTTGTAACTTCCAAAACAAATAAGAAATATCAGTTTTAGTACAGGGACACAGTCTTGGAAATTCATGTTTGCGCGCGCCATGAAGACAAGACGCACCTGCTAAAATCGGTTTCCTATTGAACATACCACTTCCATAAGAAATATTATGGTTTGATTACATTTTAGGGTATCTGAGGAGTAAATAGAGACGTATTGTGACTTGTTGTAACAAAGTTTAGGGGTAGATTTTCAGATTCCTTTCTCTGCATGTTGAACGAGTGGATTGCTCAAATCGATGGTGCCAACTAAACAGACTTTTTGGGATATAAAGAAGGATTTTATCTAACAAAACGACACTACATGTTATAGCTGGGACCCTTCGGATGACAAATCAGACGAAGATTTTCAAAAAGTAAGTGAATATTTAATCGCTATTTGTGAATATATGAAACCTGTGCCGGTGGAAAAATATTTTGATGTGGGGCGCCGTCCTCAAACATTCGCATGTCATGCTTTCGCTGTAATAGCTACTGTAAATTGGACAGTGCAGTTAGATTCACAATAATTTAAGCTTTCAACTGATATTATACACTTATATGTACCTAAATGTTTAATATCCATACTTTTTATGATTATTTATTTGAATTGCGCACCCTCCAGTTTCACCGGAAGTTGTCCCGCTAGCGGGACGCCTAGCCCTAAGAAGTTCATACTTCATACTTATCCTGTTTACAGTATACACTGAGTGTACAATACATTAGGAACACCTTCCTAATATTGAGTTGCACCCCATTTTGCTCTCAGAACAGCCTCAATTCGTTGGGACATGGACTCTACAAGATGTCTAAAGCGTTCCACAGGGATGCTGCCCCATGTTGACTCCAATGCTTCCCACAGTTGTGTCAAGTTGGCTGGATGTCTTTCAGGTGGTGGACCTTTCTGAAAAACCCAGCAGCGTTGCAGTTCTTGATACATTCAAACCAGTGTGCCTGGCACCTACTACCATACCCCATTCAAAGGCACTTAAATATTTTGTCTTGCTCATTCACCCTCTGAATGGCACACACACAGTCCATGTCTCAATTGTCTCAAGTCTTAAAAATCCTGTTTTAACCTGTCTCCTCCACTTCATCTACACTGATTGAAGTGGATGAAATAAGTGGCATCAATAAGGGATTGGATTCACCTTGTCAGTCTATGTCATAGAAAGAGCAGAACATCTTTAAACATTGGCATTGTTGTTTCATTGTGTTTCCTCCAGATATTGACTTTGCAACCCGTAAGATTGCCGCCCACCTGACCCAGACCAAGGTGATCGTCCAGAACGGAGACAAGTTTGAGACCAAGACCTTGAGCACCTTCAGGAACTACGAGGTCAACTTCACCGTCGGGGAGGAGTTTGAGGAGTTCACTAAGGGACTGGACAACAGGACGATCCAGGTAGGACCACAACCACTCTGCACTGCGTCCTAACCGGTTCCAAACCCTAACCTTTACCCTCTCCATCATGTTCTCTCCTTCTATTCTATAACACCATTTTTTATTTACATTTCTTATAGGTTTTCATCTCCTGCTTTCCCTTGACTCTCAGTTTGTTAATGCATACAGTATGGTCACATAGCCCTCACACACATAGCCCACAATCCAAGCATCTTAAAAGGTTTGGTCCAGTCTCTCTCAGATTAGAATACAAAAGACAGCCATAAGCACTGCTGGGGGTTGTTGACCCTGGCTTTATGGAAACATACACACATATCTTCAGCCTGGACTCAGGGTTAGATGTAACACAGTAAACGAAAATACGGGACACCCAAATTAGTATGATATGTTACATTTGGTATGGTATGTTTTAATTTGTGGATATACATCATCCACTTAGTTTGATATGTTCTGAATTAAAATGTGTATGATATGTTACCAATTACAATTATAACACACAACTTTTGGGTTGCTAGACGTTCACGTCATCCACCCGACCAACTACCCTCCTTTCGTTTCTAAATTAAGTAACCTTCTGTCTTATGCAACCATACAAAATGTAACATTTATTAATTTAATTTTCACGGATTTAGTTTACTATGTTATGTCTATGATACCAGCCTAATATCTTAGCTGTAGGACATTTGGGTAAATGTTTGTCTATGGTAAGCTGACTGTGTGTGTGTGTTCTTCAGACACTGGTTACTTGGGATGGAGACAAGTTGGTGGCTGTGCAGAAGGGAGAGAAGGCCAATCGTGGCTGGAAGCAATGGATAGAAGGAGACCTGCTACACCTGGTGAGAGCAAGAAAGAAGGGGGGATGGGGTTAGAGACAGAAGAGAGAGAGAGAGAGAAATGTCCTAGACTTCAACTTGAACATACAGAAGAGTTACAGATTCTTCATAACTAAGACAACAGAAGCTCTATACATTTAGTACATTTCTGAGGAGAGAGATAAAAAGACAGACAGCTATCAATCCAGCTTTTATACATATCCTCATTCAGAGAATATCCTCATTCTTTTTCATGATAATAAAGTGAGAAGGTGTACTTCCGTATGTCAATCAGTACAGTGGAAGTTGTAAAGTCAATCTTGATTTCCAGCTCTGAGAAAGAGAAGTGATACTATAATCCCTATAGGGCTTCATGCCAAATGGCACCCTATTCCCTTTATAGCGCCCTACTTTTGACCAGGAGTGCACTATATAGGGCACATATGTCAAACCCATTTTTTTTCTGTGGGTTTTCGCTCCACCCTTGTAATGATGAATTAAGGTTGCTAATTAGTAAGGAACTCCCCTCACCTGGTTGTCTAGGTCTTAATAGAAAGGAAAAACCAACAACCCGCAGGCACTCGGCCCTCCGTGGAATGAGTTTTCACCCCTGGTATAGGGAATAGGGTGCCGGTTCGGATGCAGACTACATGTTATGTGATTGTCTCATTGTCTTTCTGTCCGTCTCTTTTTCTTTCAGGACATCTATGTTGAAGACAAAGTCTGCAAACAAGTATTCAAGAAGAAACCCTAAAACTGTCTTTATTGTAACATTAAAATATATATATATATATTATTTCACCTTTATTTAACCAGGTAGGCCAGTTGAGAACAAGTTCTCAATTACAACTGCGACCTGGCCAAGATAAAGCAAAGCAGTGCGACAAATACAACAACACAGAGTTACACATTAACAAACGTACAGTCAAAAACACAATAGAAAAATATATGTACAGTGTGTGCAAATGTAGAAGAGTAGGAAGGTAAGGAAATAAATAGGCCATAGAGGTGAAATAATTACAATGTAGCATTAATACTGGAGTGATAGATGTGCAGATGATGATGTACAAGTAGAGATACTGGGGTGCAAAAGAGCAAGAAGAACATTACATACATGTGTTTCTGCCTGCATAATTATGCTATGTATTCATGATATGATTGTACATACATTTAATAAATACTTAATTCAACCCAAACAGATGGGATGCATTGACTTTGGTCTATAAGTTAAATGAATATTCATATGGGTGTATATTGACCAGAGTTGACAGTACTTGCAAATAAAAACAAACAATATGAACTTTTAAAACTTAACATACCTTCTCAAATAAGCGCATCATTGTGAGAGAACAGAGCTATGTGTAAATTGGCAAATCAATCGAATACATTGTACACTGTACAGTAGATGACCAGAAGAAGACATATATGAATAGCGTACAGTATATGATGTGCAGTTGGGTTGTGAAACCTGCAACCTTATCTACTACTTCACAGGGACAGATCTAAGTGATTATCAATGACAGAACACCAGGTCTACGGAACCTTTCAACATGCAACAGTGAGGAGGTGTGGACTTTGAATACAAGATTGGGAGAGGATTCCTCACACCACCCAGGCTTTCTTATCAAGACCTGATGGATTTGCAAACCTCAACAAAGGGTACAGTTAAATGATTTAAAGTAGAACACGTCGACCATAAAGCATCGTAGGCATAGAGCTGGGAGTGTATAACATTATAATTGTTTTGACACAGGTAGTTTGATTGCTTAGTTGGTTGGAACGTGCTTCTGGCAACACCAGCATGGTTTAAACTCTGGTCTGAACCAGCTTTACTGGATGACTGTGTGATAACGCTCTCGGTAGCCGATGTGAACAAAACCTTTAAACAGGTCAACATTCACAAAGCCGCTGGGCCAGACAGATTACCAGGACGTGTACTCAAAGCATGCGCGGACCAACTGTCAAGTGTCTTCACTGACATTTTCAACCTCTACCTGACCGAGTCTGTAATACCTACATGTTTCAAGCAGACCCCCATAGTTCCTGTGCCCAAGGAAGTGAAGGTAACCTGCCTAAATGATTACCGCCCCGTGGCACTCACGTTGGTAGCCATGAAGTGCTTTGAAAGGCTGGTCATGGCTCACATCAACAGCATCCACCCGGACACCCTAGACCCACTCCAATTCGCATACCGCCCCAACAGATCCACAAATTACGCAATCTCAAATTTGGCGTGGCCAAACACGACTCCAACACCATCATTAAGTTTGCTGATGAAACAACAGTGGTAGGCTTGATCACCGACAACGATGAGACAGTCTATAGGGAGGATGTCAGAGATCTGGCAGTGTGGTGCCAGAACAACAACCTCTCCCTCAATGTGAGCAAGACAAAGGAGCTGATCGTGGACTACAGGAAAAGGCAGGCCGAACAGGCCCCCATTACCATCGATAGGGCTGTAGTGGAGTGGATTGAGAGTTTCAAGTTCCTTGGTATCCACATCACCAACGAACTATCATGGTCCAAAACATACTAAGACAGTCGTGAAGAGGGCACGACAAAACCTTTTCCCCCTCAGGAGACTGAAAAGATTTAGCATGGGTCCCCAGATCCTCAAAAGGTTCTACAGCTGCACCATCGAGAGCATCCTGATCGGTTGCATCACAGCCTGGTATGGCAACTGCTCGGCATCTGACTGTAAGGCACTATAGACGGTAGTGCGAACGGCCCAGTACATCACTGGGGCCAAGCTTCCAGGACCTATATAATAGGCGGTATCAGAGGAAAGCCCATAAAATTGTCAGAGACTCGTCACCCAAGTTATAGACTGTTTTCTCTGCTACCGCACAGCAAGCGGTACCGGAGCGCCAAGTCTAGGACCAAAAGGCTCCTCAACAGCTTCTACCCCCAAGCCATAAGACTGCTGAACAAAAAATCTCCACCGAACAATTTATATTGACCCCCCCCACACACACACTTTTGTACACTGCTGCTACTCACTGTTTATTATCTATGCATAGTCACTTCACCCCCACCTACATGTACAAATTACCTCAACTAACCTGCACCCCTGCACACTGACTCGGTACTGGTGCCCCCTGTATACAGCCTCCTTATTGTTATTGTGTTACTTTTTATTATTACTTTTTATTTTAGTCTACTTTGTCAATATTTTCTTAACTCTTCTTGAACTGCACTGTTGGTTAAGTGCTTGTAAGTAAGCATTTCACGGTAAAGTCTACACTTGTTGTATTCGGCGCATGTGACAAATAGTTTGATTTGAACTGCATGGACTATATTAGGTAAGCCTAGGTACTGTAGTTTAAGCCTGATAAACATCTGAAAGACTATTCACTCATCAAGTTAGCATATTTATACACATAAGAAATAAGGTAATTAGGCAATGTTCAAGATGTTCAAATAAATTATAATATGTATAATTCATTCATTTATTCATTTTTATTAATGTATATCTTTTTTGGAGGGGAGAGAGGGTAGGCTACATGCAATTACCTGATTTTGCCTGTAGTCGAACGTCCATTAATTTCTCTGTACCCCCACATACACATCGCATAGTATGGTCATGTTAGGTACAGACTGTACTAGTGCTCCACCGGATCTTGCGAAGTGCAGCCAGGAAGCTCCATAGAATCCACGTCGCCAAGAAGACTCCGCTCCCAACTAGTCTACCAGCCCGACTCATGTCTTAGGGTGGTCCGGCACTTTGACCAAACACTACCCGCAGACGTAGAAACATGGTAAGGAAATGAAAACATAGATTTTGAATGAAGTGCAACATAGATTTAGAGTGAAATTATTGATAAAGATTCGCTGCCGCTCAGTCCAGTCGTTTTAGGCTTCTTTTTTTTTAGGTTAATTGCTTTTTTTACGATTGCTACCTGATTGAAAACAAATTTAGACCACATACAATTAATTAACCTATGCCTGGCTAGTTGTGAATGATCGAGTTTTTGAAGATTGCAGAAACTCGAGAAATGGCAACAGTGTAAAAATATGCTAAAGACTCATGAAGTCTCTGATCGATTGGTCAGTTACTAAATATGCTAGTACTTCAATATGCAACTTTATATAACGATTTTTTTCCTAAACTACTTTATCGCCAATGGCGAATGCCTGGGAATTTCCAGATCAGAAGGAATCATTCATGCACCTCAAATGTGGAGGAATGAGATTCAGTAAACAGACACGCCCCCATATTAACCCTCCCCACAAGCTGAACAGTTGACTTGGTGCCACTTTGTGAAACGTTGTATCTACTGTAGGCCTACAAGTGTATAGCTGTTATGGTTCCGATACCCTTACAGTTTTATTGATAAGCATAATCAGACTAATTTGAATAGATATAAAAAATAAAAATAAACTTTAAAAAAAGGGAAGTGTATCTAACCTGCCTCTAAAAAACATACTCAAATCTGGTCTCTGTCAAATCAGATGTTTTATTTCTTGTTTCCGTTCAACTGATCTGCATATACATAGGAGTGAAGAGTAGTCTGGTTAGTATCAAAATAAGATACTGTGCCTAGTATTGGTTAAGTTAGGAGTCAGAGGTAGAATATGACTTAATATATTGGGTTCTCTCTCTCTCTCCCTCTGTCCCTCTCAGCCTCTCCGGTTGGACATCAAGCGGAAGCTGACCGCTCGGTCGGACCGTGTGAAGAGTGTGGACCTGCACCCAACTGAACCATGGATGGTTGCCAGCCTGTACAATGGCAGTGTCTGTGTCTGGAACCACGAGACACAGGTAAACAACATTCATTCTCATTTAGACCTTATTCATTCATTCATTCATTCATTGTAGACCTTGCTGCACATTATGTTCCTGAGTGAAATATGAATGGATTGTTTCTCTATGACGATGATGACCATGATGCTGGTGCTTCTTTTGAATCTGTGTAGACCCTGGTGAAGACATTCGAGGTGTGTGACCTGCCTGTGAGAGTGGCTAAGTTTGTGGCGAGGAAGCACTGGGTCATTGCTGGAGCAGTAAGTGTTATAACACCCTAATAACTGCTTATAATGCATCTATCTGTCCTATTCAGAGTTTTCCCATATCTCTCTCCATTTTAACCTTCTCCACCCTGTCTCCCTTCACCTTCTCCCCCCTCTCTCTTGCTCTTCTCTGGTCCTCCCCAGGATGACATGCAGATCCGTGTGTTTAACTACAACACTCTGGAGAGAGCTCACATGTTTGAGGCCCACTCTGACTACATCCGCTGCATCGCAGTCCACCCAACACAACCTTACATCCTTACCAGCAGCGGTATGTTGTGTTTATGTATCTTTCTCTCTCTCTATACATATATGCATAAATTACAAACATCAACCGTAGAATATTGTGAACATGATCGTGTCTGTGTGTGTTTGTTTGTGTGTCCAGATGACATGCTGATCAAGCTTTGGGACTGGGACAGGAAGTGGGTGTGTGGTCAGGTGTTCGAGGGCCACACCCACTATGTCATGCAGATCGTCATCAACCCTAAAGACAACAACCAGTTCGCCAGCGCCTCCCTGGACAGGACCATTAAGGTACATAAAGTACACACACACACTAGACTTTGTGTTTGTAGCACTAAAGTTGTTGGTTTGATTATGATTATGTTGAAGTGCTTATAGATGTGTAATGTTTCATGAATTCTATACAGTTGTTGTAAATCATTAACACTACATTTCAGTAATACCCTGAAGTATTCTTTGGCCCTTGGCTGTTGCAGGTGTGGCAGCTGGGATCTTCCGCCCCTAACTTCACTCTGGAGGGACATGAGAAAGGAGTCAACTGTATCGACTACTACAGGGGAGGGGACAAGCCCTATCTTATATCAGGAGCTGACGACCGCCTGGTCAAGATCTGGGACTACCAGGTACACATGGAAATAAACATGGAAACAGTTTATGTACACACAGTTTAAATGCACATGTACACATAGTTTTATACACATGTACACACAGTTTATATGCACACGTACACACAGTTTTTCACACACTCAAACACAGAATGAAACACACATATGTATACGCACAGCACACACACTTTTCAGATCATAAAATACACACACTTGAAGTGCTACGCTCTGTCCCAGTGATGATATATATTGAGTTGACTGATTCTACTCTAGTCCTCTCTTTTACCTCCAGAATAAGACGTGCGTTCAGACTCTAGAGGGCCATTCCCAGAATGTGTCCTGTGTCAGCTTTCACCCTGAGCTGCCAATCATCCTCACAGGCTCCGAGGACGGTGGGTAGTGTAATTTACCTTATCCCTTTAGAATGGAATAACAAGGTGTTTACCTATGAAATAACATAGTAATAACATTTTAAAGCTGTAACATTTTACCGTCATGTTGACTAGTTCTAGTCTTCCCTGGATCCGTTATCTATGTTTGACCACCCTCTCACATGTAACTCTCTTTCTCTCCTCCCTTCTTCCATCTTCTTATGAACATACAGGCACAGTGAGAGTCTGGCATTCCAGCACGTACCGCCTGGAAAACACACTGAACTATGGGATGGAACGTGTGTGGTGTGTGTGTGGCCAGCGAGGCGCCAACAGTGTGGCGCTGGGATATGATGAAGGCAGCATCATCATCAAGGTACCAACTTAAGGAAACTCTAAACTACACATCTAGAATGATGTGGGGTCAGTGATCTGATTCTTAGTATTGTTGGTAGTCATATAGAATGTTTGTATTGTTTTCATACAGGGGCTGACATATCACCCATGTATGTCCAAGTTGTAGGTTCAGCTGAAGTTGAAATATTATGATTTGAACATCACTCCTTCTCTTCCTTCCTTCTTCTTCATTCTCTCCCCCTCTTCTCCCTCTCTCTCCTCATCCCCCCTCCCTCCCTCAGTTGGGCCGTGAGGAACCAGCCATGTCAATGGACTCTAACGGTAAGATCATGTGGGCCAAGCACTCTGAGGTGCAGCAGGCCAACCTGAAGGCCATGGGAGAGACTGAGATACAGGACGGAGAGAGGCTGTCCCTGGCCGTCAAAGACATGGGCAGCTGTGAAATCTATCCCCAGACCATCCAGCACAACCCCAACGGCAGGTCAGTGTGTGCGTGTGTTACCATGTTTGTGTTTGTGTGCATGTTTGTACTAGTTGCTCATCAAATTACAGGGTTTTTCTTTATTTTTTACTATTTTCTACATTGTAGAATAATAGTGAAGACATCAGAACTATGAAATAACATCATGTAGTTAAACAGAAAGTGCTAAACAAATCAAAATATATTTTATATTTGAGATTCTTCAAAGTAGCCACCCTTTGCCTTGATGATAGTTTTGCACACTCTTGGCAGTCTCTCAACCAGCTTTACCTGGAATGCTTTTCCAACAATCTTGAAGGAGTTCCCACATATGTTGAGCACTTGTTGGCTGTTTTTCCTTCACTCTGCAGTCCAACTCATCCCAAACCATCTCAATTGGGTTGAGGTTGAGGTTGGGTGATTGTGGAGGCCAGGTCATCTGATACAGCACTCCATCACTCTCCTTCTTGGTCAAATAGCCCTTACACAGCCTGGAGGTGTGTTGGGTCATTGTTCTGTGGAAAACAAATAATAGTCCCAATAAGCACAAACCAGATGGGATAGTGTATCGCTGCAGAATGCTGTGGTAGCCATGCTGGTTAAGTGTGCCTTGAATTCTAAATAAATCACACAGTGTCACCAGCAAAGCACCATCATCCCGCCGCCTCCATGCTTCACAGTGGGAACCACACATGCAGAGATCATTCGTTCACCTTCTCTGTGTCTCACAAAGACACACGGCGGTTAGAACCAAAAATCTCAAATTTGGACTCATCAGACCGAAGGACATATTTCCACCCGGTCTAATGTCCATTGCTCGTGTTTCTCTTCTTATTATTGGTGTCCTTTAGTAATGGTTTCTTTGCAGCAATTCGACCATGAAGGCCGCAGTCTCCTCTGAACAGTTGATGTTGAGATGTGTCTGTTAATTGAACTCTGAAACATTTATTTGGTCTGCAATTTCTGAGGCTGGTAACTCTAATGAACTTATCCTCTGCAGCAGAGGTAACTATGGGTCTTCCTTTCCGGTGGCGGTCTTCATGAGTGCCAGTTTCATCATAGTGCTTGATGGTTTTTGCGACTGCACTTGAAGAAATGTTCAAAGTTCTTGACATTTTCTGGATTGACTGACCTTCATGTCTTAAAGTAAGGATGGACTGTCGTTTCTCTTTGCTTAAATTGAGCTGTTATTGCCATAATATGTATCCTTTATTTAACTAGGCAAGTCAGTTAACAACCGATTCTTATTTACAATGACAGCCTACCCCAGCCAAACCCAGACAACGCTTGTGCGCCGCCCTATGGGACTCCCAATCACGGCCGGATGTGATACACGGCTGGATGGACTTGGTCTTTTACCAAATAGGGCTATCTTCTGTATACCAACCCTACTGTGCTTTGTCACAACACAACTGGTTGGCTCAAACGCAATAAGGAAAGAAATTCCACAAATGTACTTTTAACAAGGCATACCTGTTAATTGAAATGCATTCCAGGTGACTACCTCATGAAGCTGGTTGAGAGAATGCCAAGAGTGTGCAGAGCTGCCATCAAGGCAAAGGGTGGCCACTTTGAAGAATCTCAAATATAAAATATATTTAAATTTGTTTAACACTTTTTTAGTTACTACATGATTCCTAATGTGTTGTTTTATAGTTTTGATGTCTTCACTATTATTCTACAGTGTAGAAAATAGTAAAAATAAAGAAAAATCCTGGAATGAGTAGGTGTGTCCAAACTTTTGACTGGTACTGTAAATATGCTATTTAGCAGATGCTTTTATCCAAAGTGACTTACAGTTATGCGTGCATGCATTTCTATGTATTGGTGGCCCCGGGAATCGAACCCACAATCTTGGTGTTGCAAGCATCATGCTCTACCAACTGAGCCTTACAGGACCATAAAGTGTGTGTGTGTGTGTGTGTGTGTGTGTGTGTGTGTGTGTGTGTGTGTGTGTGTGTGTGTGTGTGTGTGTGTGTGTGTGTGTGTGTGTGTGTGTGTGTGTGTGTGTGTGTGTGTGTGTGTGTGTGTGTGTGTGTGTGTGTGTGTGTGTGTGTGTGTGTGTGCTGCTGAGGTGAGGATGGCTCATAATAATGGCTTGAATGGAGTCAATGAAATGGTATCGAACGTGGTTTATATGTGGTTAATATCATTCCATTGACTCCATTTCATCCATTACTATGAGTCGTCCTCCCCCCAGCAGACTCCACTGGTGTGTGATCACACACTAACTAATGTTGTGTGTCTGTGTGTATGTGTGTTACAGGTTTGTGGTGGTGTGTGGGGATGGAGAGTACATCATCTACACTGCAATGGCCCTGAGGAACAAGAGCTTCGGTTCAGCACAGGAGTTTGTCTGGGCCCACGACTCCTCAGAGTAAGTCAAGTCAACCACACACTGACCACTCATACACAGTCATCTATGGACCATCCACGGTCTAGCATGGTCAGGCTGACTTAACCCCTGTTGTTTCTATGGCAGGTATGCTACTCGAGAGAGCACCAGTATGGTCAAAATCTTCAAGAACTTCAAAGAGAATAAATATTTTAAACCAGACTTTGGGGCAGAAGGTAAGACAAACATGTCAGTATGAACTGACTACCTGTGTGTGTGTGTGTGTGTGCATGCAGATGATATGCTGATGTGTTATACCTAACAATATGTGTGTATCATCCCCTGCAGGTATCCATGGTGGGTTCTTGCTGGGCGTGAGGTCAGTGAGTGGTCTGGCCTTCTATGATTGGGAGAACACAGAACTGGTCCGCCGCATTGAGATCCAGCCTAAACACGTGAGTCTGCTACAGTATTTAAACTGTTATTAATCCACAGTTGATCTACAACTTTCAGGCACATGACCATTTACAGATTATAGCAGATCCAGGCAGCGCCTAGCTCAGGTCAAGAGGGTGAGAAGCCACACACAGTGACCCAACCCTCCTCTAACTTCCTCCCCACAGCGATCCAACCCTCCTCTAACTTCCTCCCCACAGCGATCCAACCCTCCTCTAACTTCCTCCCCACAGCGATCCAACCCTCCTCTAACTTCCTCCCCACAGCGATCCAACCCTCCTCTAACCTTCTCCCTACAGCGATCCAACCCCCTCTTCACAGCTACCAAACCCTCCTCTAACCCCCTCTCCACAGCGACCCAACCCTCCTCTAACCTACTCTCCACATCAACCCAACCCTCCTCTAACCTACTCTCCACATCAACCCAAGCCTCCTCTAACCTACTCCCCACGGCGACCCAGCCCTCCTCTCCACAGCGACCCAACCCTTCTCTAACCCCCTCTCCACAGCGACCCAACCCTCCTCTCCACAGCGACCCAGCCCTCCTCTAACCTCCTCTCCACAGCGACCCAACCCTCCTCTGCACAGCGACCCAACCCTTCTCTAACCCCCTCTCCACAGCGACCCAACCCTCCTCTCCACAGCGACCCAACCCTTCTCTAACCCCCTCTCCACAGCGACCCAACCCTCCTCTCCACAGCGACCCAACCCTTCTCTAACTCCCTCTCCACAGCGACCCAACCCTCCTCTCCACAGCGACCCAACCCTTCTCTAACCCCCTCTCCACAGCGACCCAACCCTCCTCTCCACAGCGACCCAACCCTTCTCTAACCCCCTCTCCACAGCAACCCAACCCTTCTCTAACCCCCTCTCCACAGCAACCCAACCCTTCTCTAACCCCCTCTCCAAAGCGACCCAACCCTTCTCTAACCTCCTCTGCACAGCAAACCAACCGTCCTCCAACCTCCTCTCCACAGCAAGCCAACCCTCCTCTAACCCCCTCTCCACAGCGACCCAACCCTCCTTTAATCCCCTCTCCACAGCGATCCAACCACCTCTTCACAGCTACCAAACCCTCCTCTAACCCCCTCTCCACAGCGACCCAACACTCCTCTAACCCCCTCTCCACAGCTACCAAACTCTCCTCTAACCCCCCTTTCAGGCACATGACCATTTACAGATTATAGCAGGTCCAGGCAGCGCCTAGCTCAGGTCAAGAGGGTGAGAAGCCACACACAGTGACCCAACCCTCCTCTAACTTCCTCCCCACAGCGATCCAACCCTCCTCTAACTTCCTCCCCACAGCGATCCAACCCTCCTCTAACTTCCTCCCCACAGCGATCCAACCCTCCTCTAACTTCCTCCCCACAGCGATCCAACCCTCCTCTAACTTCCTCCCCACAGCGATCCAACCCTCCTCTAACTTCCTCCCCACAGCGATCCAACCCCCTCTTCACAGCTACCAAACCCTCCTCTAACCCCCTCTCCACAGCGACCCAACACTCCTCTAACTTCCTCCCCACAGCGATCCAACCCCCTCTTCACAGATACCAAACCCTACCAAACCCTCACAGCTACCAAACCCTCCTCTAACCCCCTTTCCACAGTGACCCAACCCTCCTCTAACTTCCTCCCCACAGCGATCCAACCCTCCTCTAACTTCCTCCCCACAGCGATCAAACCCTCCTCTAACCTTCTCCCCACAGCGATCCAACCCTCCTCTAACTTCCTCCCCACAGCGATCAAACCCTCCTCTAACCTTCTCCCCACAACGATCCAACCCCCTCTCCACAGCGACCCAATCCTTTTCTAACCTCCTCCCCACAGCGACCCAACCCTCTCTCCACAGCGACCCAACCCTCCTCTCCACAGCGACCCAACCCTCCTCTAACCTCCTCTCCACAGCGACCCAACCCTCCTCTAACCTCCTCTCCACAGCGACCCAACCCTCCTCTAACCTCCTCTCCACAGCGACCCAACCCTCCTCTAACCTCCTCTCCACAGCGATCCGACCTTCCTGTAACCACCTCTTCTTTCCTTAGGTCTTCTGGTCAGAGTCTGGGGAGCTGGTGTGTATCGCCACGGAGGAGTCTTTTTTTGTGCTGCGCTACCATTCTGAGAAAGTGGCTACAGCACAGGAGACCAAGGAGGGAGTCACCGAGGATGGGATAGAGGACGCCTTCGAGGTGAGACAACACTACATCTAGAGATTAGATTCTGGACAGGACAATTTATTTTGTATTTCTATTCTAATATTTTTTTCTATACCTATATCTCTCTGTCTCTCCCCCCCCCCAAACCCCTCTCTCTAGGTGTTGGGTGAGATTCAGGAGGTGGTGAACACAGGTCTTTGGGTGGGAGACTGTCTCATCTACACCAGCTCAGTAAACAGACTCAATTACTACGTAGGAGGAGAGATTGTCACCATCGCCCACCTGGACAGGTAAGACTATATCTACCTGCTGAGACTGCTACAAACCGTTGACCTGTTCACCTCAAATGACCTGTTATGCATGTGCTTCAATATTTCAAATATCGCTCAACTCTTAACAGTTCCCTAGGGCCTATAACATAAAGGATTCATGCCTTACCAAATGTTATGTCAGAATGTTATTTCCTTAAGTCATTGTGTGTCATGTTTCTTTCCATTCAAGCTATGTGCTCACCTTCTAAATACTGGTGTTGTATTGACTCCCTGTCTGTCTGCTATAGAACTATGTACTGTACCTGTCGGTCTAAAATACTGGTGTTGTATTGACTCCCTGTCTGTCTGCTATAGAACTATGTACTGTACCTGTCGGTCTAAAATACTGGTGTTGTATTGACTCCCTGTCTGTCTGCTATAGAACTATGTACCTGTTGGGCTACATCCCTAAGGATGACCGTCTGTATCTGGGTGATAAGGAGCTGAACATCGTCACTTACTCTCTGCTGGTGTCGGTGCTGGAGTACCAGACTGCTGTAATGAGGAGGGACTTTGGGATGGCCGACAGAGTCCTACCCACGATCCCTAAAGAGATGAGGACCAGGGTCGCTCACTTTTTAGAGAAACAGGTGAGACTGGGAGGGTGGGTGTATTTTTACATTGGTATGTGTCTTAACGCACACCATTTCTGTGTATGTGTCCTCTCTAGTGTCTGTGTGTATCTTTAGTGTGTGTGTAACCCTTTCTCCTCTCTCTGTCTCTCTCTCCACAGGGTTTCATGCAGCAGGCCCTGGCTGTGTCCACAGACTCAGAACACAGGTTTGAGTTGGCTCTGCAGCTAGGAGAACTGAAGATCGCCTACCAGCTGGCTGTAGAGGCTGAGGTGAGACAACACGTAAAGAGAAAGACGGAACATTTTTGACAAACTGTGAATTATAGCAGTCTTGGAATGCAAGGGAAGTATTGAGAAATGTAGGGCCAAATATGTATATTTGCAGACATATTTAGAGACCTACAGTATAAGATGACATGAGAATAATTGTAGTAAAGGGTATTCTTATCATATTTTTAACTAATCAAAAGCATAGTGAATAGGGCTTCTGTTTTGTGTTTGTGATGAATGTCTTTCTAACATGGCATACCTGTTCCCTCTCTCTCTCCCCCTCGTCCCTTTCTCTCCCTCTCCACATCTCCTCTTCTCCTCTCTCCCTGGCACGGTGCCTTGCAGTCGGAGCAGAAGTGGAAGCAGTTGGCAGACCTGGCCACCACTAAGTGCCAGTTTGTCCTGGCCCAGGAGTGTCTGCACCATGCCCAGGACTATGGTGGGCTTCTGCTGCTGGCCACAGCCTCGGGCAATGCCAACATGGTGGGCAAGCTGGCAGAGGGGGCAGAGAGAGACGGCAAGACCAACGTGGCTTTCCTCACCTATTTCCTCCAGGGGAAGTAAGTGTGTTTAGGGAGAGAAGGGTGCGGGGGTGGATGTTACAGAGGGAGGTGAGGAGGAGTGAGCAGAGAGTACTGGCTGGTGTTTAGGTTTAATGTTGATATGTACATCATCATCTGTCAATAAATTGTTCTTATTGTTTCATCATTTATAATTCATTATTGGATCTTGGTGTGCTTTATGTTTATGATCTGGATGTGGAAATGTCAATGTCCTTGGTTTCACCATTAATAATTGTATCTCCATATTTCTGTTTTTTCCTTCCAGACTGGACAAATGTCTGGAGCTCCTCATTAAAACCAACCGGCTGCCAGAGGCTGCATTCCTGGCCAGAACATACCTGCCCAGCCATGTGTCTAGGTACAGCACTGGCAGGTTGACCTTGATTATCTCAATCTTGCCCTGGAGACACAACTTGGCTAAATTGGCTATATTAAAAAAATGCATGAAAACAACATCTAGCTTTTTGGTCTTAATTTAAGGTTAGGGTTAAGCATTTCAGTTAGCAGTATTGTTAAAATCAGATTTTATTACTTTGTGGCTGTGCCATCTAGTGACCACTCTGCAGAGCTACCTCCAGCACATGATTCATGACAGAAAAATACATACATGTACTGACCTCTCTGTGTCTCCAGAGTGGTGAAGCTGTGGAAGGAGAGCCTGGGGAAGGTGAACCAGAAGGCAGCTGATGCATTGGCCAACCCTACAGACTACAGCAACTTGTTCCCCGGCCTACAGGAGGCCTTCCTGGCCGAAGACTACCTTAAGGAGACCCACGTCAGGCTGAGGCCCGCCGCAGAGTACCCCCTCATCACCGTGAGTAGATACACACACATCTTGGGCACATTGTGCCAAAACATTTGCAACCGTTTTGGATTATTTTCTTCTGTTTCATACCTATTTAACACAACCCTGATTGAACATGTTTTTTCCATCTTACACTGAACAAAAATATAAACACAACATGTAAAGTCCCATGTTTCATGAGCTGAAATAAAAGATTCCAGAAATGTTCCATGTGCACAAAAAAAACGTATGTTTACATCCCTGTTAGTGAGCATTTCTCTTTTGCCAAGGTAATCCATCCACCTGACAGGTGTGGCATATCAAGAAGCTGATTAAACAGCATGGTCATTACACAGGTGCATGTTGTGCTGGGGACAATAAAATGTGCAGTTTTGTCACACAACACAATGCTACAGATGTCTCAAGTTTTGAGGGAGCGTGCAGTTGGCATGCTGACTGCAGGAATGTCTACCAGAGCTGTTGCTCATTTCTCTACCATAAGCCGTCTTTAACATCGTTATAGAAAATTTGGTAGTATGTCCGACCGGCCTAACAACTGTAGACCACGTGTATGGCGTCATGTGGGCGAGCGGTGTGCTGATGTCAACATTGTGAACAGAGTTCCCCATGGTGGTGGTGGGGTTATGGTATGGGCAGGCATAAGCTACGAACAACGAACACAATTGCATTTTATCGCAATTTGAATGCACAGAGATACCGTGAAGAGATCCTGAGACCCATTGTCGTGCCATTCATCTTCCGCCATCACCTCATGTTTCAGCATAATGCACGGCCCCATGTCGTAAGGATCTGTACACAATTCTTGGAAGCTGAAAATGTCCTAGTACTCACCAGACATGTCACCCATTGAGCATGTTTGGGATGCTCTGGATCGACGTGTATAACAGCGTGTTCCAGTTCCCGCCAATATCCAGTAACTTCGCATAGCCATTGAAGAGGAGTGGGACAACATTCCACAGGCCTCAATCAACAGCCTGATCAACTATATGCAAAGGAGATGTGTTGCACTGCATGAGGCAAATGGTGGTCACACCAGATACTGACTGGTTTTCTGATCCATGTCCCTACTTTTTTTTTTAAGGTATCTGTGACCAACTGTATTGCCAGTCATGTGAAATCCGTAGATTAGGGCCTAATTAATTTATTTAAATTGACTGATTTCCTTATATGAATGTAACTCAGTAAAATCTTTGAAATTGTTGCATGTTGTGATAATATTTTGTTCAGTATAGTTATGTTACTGTAGTGTGTTAGCAACACCTAGTGGTGCAATACCAGCCGAGCACTATAGATACATGTGATGCACTGATGAAGACACTCAATGTATGCGACCACCAGTATAATACAGGTCAATGATTTGAGTCAAGGCAATACTTTACAGTTACCATAACCCCTTTGTATCTCTGCCCTTGTTTTCTGGTCAAATAAATCATATTATAATAATGCTTGTTATTATAGTATAAGTCTTGTACCTGTACTTGTAATAGTACTGTCGTAATACTGTGCTGTTCTACCTCTCCACTCGCTGTTCTACCTCTCCACTCGCTGTTCTACCTCTCTACTCTTCAGTCCAATGAGAATAGAAATGTCCTGGGGGAATCTGCAGACTATGTGCCAAAAGTAGTGCCTGCTGAACCAGAGGTAAAGTCTGAAATCTCACACCTACTGGAATACTGGACATGGCCACAGCTGTTGTATGTAGTACTACTTACATAACCCTTAGTTTAGACAACCATTCAGTGTGATTTGTCAACTTGTCATTCTCAATTAAAATACGTTACTGTCACTGTTCTAGATTGCTGGGAGCATGGATGAAACCCCTGTAATGGCAGCAGTGGTGGAGGCTGCAGCTCCAGAAGCTCCAGTAGTGGAAGAGTCCATTGTCATGGAAGAGGTAGAACCTGTTGCAGCTGCAGTAGTGGAGTTTATCCCAGCAGTAGAAGAATCTATCCCAGTGACAGTAGTGGAACCAACTATGGCTGCAGTGAAAGAATCCATTGAGCTGGCAGAGGAGGAACCCATTATTGTTGAAGTGGAAGCTCCCAAGCCAAAGGAGGCAACATCATTGGAAGATACCATCACTAAGATAGAGGTTCTTGTCACCATAGAAAATGACACAGAAGCACCCCTTTTGGTGCCAGAGGTTGCACAGTCCACCCCAGAGGAAAAAGTCATAGCAACACCAGAGGAGGCTGTTGAGGAAGGACCTGCAACAATGAAACCCATAGCAACAGATGCACCTGTTGCCGAGGCAGCGCCAGTGCCTATAGCAACAGAAACAGAACCTGTTACCATAGAAGCGGTGGTGAAAGCTGAAGCACCCATTGCTGCAGCAGTACTAGAAGCCATAGCAACAGAACCCATGGTTACAGAGGAAGTAACAGAACAAGCACCTGTTACCATAGAAGTGGCAGTGGCAGCAGAAGCACCCATTGAACCCATAGCAGCAGCTGAAAAAGCCCCAGTCATTGTAGAAGAGAATGAACCTTCCTCAGTACCACTCATAGACCTAGCCCCAGGTATAGACCTAGCCCCAGCACCACTCATAGACCTAGCCCCAGCACCACTCATAGACCCTGCCCCAGCCATAGACCTAGCCCCAGCACCACTTGTAGACCTAGCCCCAGCCATAGACCTAGCCCAAGCACCACTCATAGACCTAGCCCCAGCACCACTCATAGACCTAGCCTCAGCCATAGACTTAGCCCCAGCACCACTCATAGACCTAGCCCCAGCCCCAGCACCACTCATAGACCTAGCCCCAGCCATAGATCCAGCTACAACCCCAGCTGTAGAGCCCCTACCAGCCCTCACCCAGGTGGTTCCACCAGGCGCAGAGCCAGCCCCTGCAGCCCCTCTAGCTGCCCTCTTAGAGGGTAAAGGTGTGGAGGAGGCAGCCCCTCTAGCTGCCCTCTTAGAGGGTAAAGGTGTGGAAGAGGCAGCCCCTCTAGCTGCCCTCTTAGAGGGTAAAGGTGTGGAGGAGGCAGCCCCTCTAGCTGCCCTCTTAGAGGGTAAAGGTGTGGAGGAGGCAGCCCCTCTAGCTTCCCTCTTAGAGGGTAAAGGTGTGGAGGAGGCAGCCCCTCTAGCTTCCCTCTTAGAGGGTAAAGGTGTGGAGGAGGCAGCCCCTGCAGCAGTAGCAACAGCTTCCATGGACCTGCTGGACCTGAACGATGAGGTAAACCTAACCAGTCCATACATCCTGTCATGACTTACACAGTATTTAGAATGCTAATCTATATTGGAAATCACCTTTAGATTTCCTATTGAACAATGATGTACTCGATATAAATATTACGGGACAACAAAGTACCAGCAAGGTACTTCACCCTCGCCTACAGTTTTCCACTGACTCATCACTCATATACATTGCTTATTCCTCCAGGGCCTTGACGATCTGGACCTGGACAACTTTGATCTGGACGATGACATCGACACCGCAGACGTCAATCTGGACGATGACTTCTTAGACGACTGAAAGTCTTGGAGAAATGTCCTTAAAGTGACCAAAGAACACATAGTGTTGTTCATACTCCTAGTGAATGGGAGTGTGTGTGGGGGATGGGGGTGTTTTTACCTTTACAGTGAAACTGGTGAAAGGTGGGGTGGATAAGTTCGTCTTTCTATCTTTACACATTAACTGTCAAACATCGTGGGAGGGGGTTTGTAGAATGCTTTTGGTAATAATGGGGTAGACAGGGTTCATTCATTAGGAACAAACGCAGGAAATGTTTTGAAACGGGAAACAAAAATGTGCCTTCTTATTGAACAGGTCAAATGTACTGTGTCAAATCGATTTCTCTGGTTTCGCACATGCTGAACACGACCCCGGGTTGTATTCATTAGTCGTATTTCATTGCAAAATGTTTTGCAATGGAAACTGTTTACTCCAAATAGAAAAGTTTCTATTGCACAAATTCAGGTTGGTTCCTAGAGTAAACCTTTTCCATTGCAAAACATTTAGCAATGGAATCCAACTAATGAATACACCATGGTTTTGAAATCCTTTGTACAGTACTCCTTTGTACAGTACATCATCCAACTCTCACATTGACCCACAGCAAAGATATTGTGAACCAGTGGTCATGGGTTTGACATGTTTACCTTATCGTCTCACATAGGAAGATGGGAATAGTTTATTACTGTACCTCTTACCCCTAGCTAACCAGGCTTTGATCTATTTTTCATTAGTTAGGTCCTCTCCACAGGTCATGAGCTTGTCTTCACTATACCTCTACATGTCTTGGCAAGCATGCTGCCCTGCCACAGTCTAGTACCTTATGCATCTGCTGTTTTTATAGGGAACCTACTTCATTGTTACAGATGTGAACCCAAGTGCCTTATGTACGATTGGTCTAGAAAAGGGCATGACATTCTGTATGACTGGTCTGGAATTAAATGTTATCAACTCAAAGATGACAAGTGTTTGTCTGAATCAGGCCACAGGAATAATTCAGATTCAATAAATGAGAGAATGTATATAAACATTTTTATTTTGTATGTACATACATCATGATAATTAAACAGCTTACAGTCAGTTCCAATGTTGAAATCCAGTATGATTAAGGTTATGGACAAATGACAAGGTTGAAATGCAGAAGTGAATAGCTGCACTGCGTCAATAGAAGACAAGCTTGGTGTATCCCAATTATGTGCACATTTTGATGCCATTCATTGCCAATGGACACTTTGCTTGCAAGTGGTTCATATGAGCTCCATAGTTCAAGGACTAAGTTATTCTCTTTGCTTACCGTAATTGTCCAGTTGATTAAAGATTGTCATGGATAGGCAGGCCATTGGGGAAAATGTCACTGCTCCGTTGGTTTATTGTTGTGGGTGTGAGATGTATGGGACGGTTAGATGGAGCTATGCTGTGATGTGACCGAGCTCTCCAGTGGTTAGGTGTGGTGATGCATGACAATCAGACAGAGCTCTCTGCGGAGGTCTGTTCGTAGGCCTGCAGGGCCAGCTACCAATATGGTGACTGGTGCAACCTATAAATCAGGTTCTGAGTACACTAGTGTCTGCTGATAGGGCCTCACCTTGAGCAGGTCCAGTCCAGAGGCCTGTTGGCTGGAGGCCTCCTGGGCTGTCTCACTGTGTGGATGGACCTTGTTGAACAGACCCACCAGACTCACTGCATCCTACAACCTAGAACAATACAACCAGTGTTAGAGATGATACTCTGGGCTAACAATGAGTTATGGTGTTATTAAAATCATTACTTGTCCCAATGCCTACAAAAGACTTATGGCATTTGGAGTCATAAACAGATGGCATGGGGTGTCAAGTAGAAGAAAAACAATCCTCTAACAGTGGTTCCCAACAAGGGGTACTAGGACCCCCAGGGGTACTTGGCCTATCCACAGGGGGTACTTGGAGATTCATGAGACCATAGGCTTACTGGTAAAATGCACAAGGGGGTACTTCAGGGGTACTGCGGGCAGAGCTAAATTCAGTGGGTGGTACAGTAACCGAAAAAGGTTGGGAGCCACTGGTCTAACACACAGGTCTTTCTGCAGCATGTCTATGATGAGTCCATCCACCCTCATTGACCAGGTACCAGACCAGGCCTCCAATGGGTCTGGTGGAACGCAGCAGATCATACTTCCCCATCTTCTCAAGATCCTCAGGTGGCTGCATGCACCTGGACAACAGAGCACAGCCAATAGGGAGAGGGATTTACTAACTGCTAATGGGTAATAATAACTGAAGCATACATCTGGACAGCATGTTGGAGTGTAAAGGCAGTGGTCTTTTACCCTGATGTATTCTGAGGAGTCAAGTTCAAACTGGACCTGGCACAGATCCAACACATCCTCATGACGATCCTGGACAAACACCACCTTCAGGTTCTCCTTGAAGACGGGGTGCTATGAGCCTGCGGCCCTCTTTAGGGAAGTAGACCTGCAGGATCCTGTCTCTCCTCCCACGATGCCTTCCTCAGTGTCCCGGTGGGTTCCCGGATCACTATGAACCGCTCCTGGAAACACCAGAAGGTAACCATGGAAGAGGGAACAAAACATGACAAAAGAGCACTAATTGTTTGAGGCATTGTAAATAATAAATATTGGTTATGTGTATTTGGCTGTGTCCATGCCCTCCAGGATCTTGTCCTCAGACAGGACATCGTTGATGGGCTTCCTCTCCGGCAGCACTGGAGGCATCTTCAACAGCCTCTGGGCCTGCTCCCTGGCACTCTGGGTCACCTACAACACAAACAGGAACACATTAACAAGACTGACACTAGCCGTACAGGGTTGTTTTGCCAACTGAAATGCCAACTGAAATGTTCAGAATGTTGCAGCAGATGTTGTAGAGCCATTCCCTACTCTGCATGACAGACAAACTATCTGCCCTACCATGTGGGTGTTTCCATACCTCCTTCAGCTGTGCATCTGTCATAAGTTTGTATGTGGGGGGGCTTCAGCTCCTGTTTGATGGGTCTGAACACCTTTTCCAGGTCCAAGCCTGTGATTCTGGTTAGGGTGTCCTGCACCTCCATCCATAAACTGGGGCTTCACATGGGCATCTGGAGAACCTAGAAACAAATGAATGACTTCAGAGATGGATGAAGCGAGCTCTGGTCTCGGATCTGCAGGTACGACATGCATCAGAACTAGTCACACTGCGCATATTGACACAGAAGTGATCTCACTGATGGCGCGAAACAGGAAGAATGGCGCCAAGTGCAAACCAAATATGGTATGTACAAACCTGAATACAACCTTTCTAGATACTTTTCATAATTGCACTCATCAATCTTCAACTACTGGAATGATTGTTACATCGTTGTTACATGTTCTCCAGAGAATCTTAAGGTGGACTTGGTACTTAAAGACTAGAAATCAAACTTGACGAGAGAGAGGAATATATACACGTATATTTATGAGCCAACTTCGACCTAGGGATGAAGTAGCTGCAGCAACAGGGCTTTTGATCCTTGCTCCACTGATCATGCCGGAGGTAATTCTGGCCCCGGCTCCACTGATCATGCCGGAGGTAATTCTGGCCCGGGGGATTATGATTTTGGGCAAAAGTGTATCCCAGCATTTTTTTAGGAGTTACGAAAGTAGCTATATTGAAGCCAGCCACTAAATAAAGAACACATGGAAAGTGGCGGAGCGCAACTCATTGTCTTCGCGATGGACCCGAGCTAGCTAGTAACTTAAAGGAAAGATTCACCCATTTTGAATGTTATATAGTTTTTGTGCATCAGAGCGATTTTCTATCGATTCCCAGGGTCATTTCATGTTTTCATGTGCGGGGCACAAGTTTCACTGGGGATGGCGGGGACATGAGCCCCCCAAACTTTAAAATTGCATTTTTAACTAGCTAGCTCACCATCTTCAGCAATTATTTTTGCCTCAATCACACTAGACCTGAATAAAACGATGAAACCAGAGGCCAAACGATTGAAGACCGATATTCCGACGTTTTTTCAGCGCATTGTGAGTTTATTTTAAATCAGTATAACAACGTAACGTTATTGATCTGTCTGTTTCCCTAGCTAATTCTCTACTTTTCACACAGACACGGTACAAACAGCTCTACAGGCTTCACTGTCATGGTGAACAGTCAGTACACAACATTATGCTCATCTTAGCAGGATCAGATGGTGACAGGTGTCCCAGCCAGGGAAGACCAGTCTACGGAGCTCAGGTATAACAATCAGTGGACGGATACAAAGTTCAATATTGAGTTGATGGGTAAGCTACAGTCTGAGATCTAGGAATAATGGTCAGTTCAATTATTGAACCATTATACAAGAATATAATTAATGTATAAATGTACACCAACAAAAGTCTTTGTCATGCCTCATATGGGGTGCCAGGGTAGCCTAGTGGTTAGAGTGTTGGACTAGTAACCGAAAGGTTCAAATCCCTGAGCTGACAAGGTACAAATCTGTCGTTCTGCCCCTGAACTGGCAGTTAACCCACTGTTCCTAGGCCGTCATTGAAAATAAGAATTTGTTCTTAACTGACTTGCCTAGTTAAATAAAAGGTAAAATAAATAAATAAAAAATATGAGCAGTATCAGATGGTGACAGGGGTTTCAGCAGGGTCATGCAACCAGAGATGTGACGGCACTAAGGTGACCTTTTGCAGATACATTATTCTCTCAGGGCATCAAACACTGGACAAGCCAGAAGCTTCAAAGATTTAAAATAGTTTGTCTGTCTGATAAATCTCAAGTTGATTTCCAAACTGTACACAAAACATGTCAAACAAAAATGTGAGGAAGACCAGGGAGATACTATTGATGATGAATGGATATAGATATGTTTAAATGCCCAGTCATGTTCATATAATCTCAGACAGAACATACTACAGTATACGGCAGTGAAACTGAGTATCATGCACTCAGAAATGTAAATCCTCTGCTGAAGGTGTAAAACACAAAAGGGGACATTCAGTGCATTCGGAAAGTATTCAGACCCCTTCCCTTTTTCCATTGTTAGGTTACAGCCTTATTCTAAAATTGATTAAATAAATAACAATTCTCAATCAACACATATGACAAAACAAAAACAGGTTTTTAGAATACAAAAAAATAAATCGAAATTGAGCTCAAGTGCATCCTGTTTCCATTGATAATCCTTGAGATGTTTCTACTACTTGACTATAGTCCACCCTTTGTAAATTCAATTGATTGGACATGATTTGGAAAGGGACACCTGTCTATATAAGGTCCCACAGTTGACAGTGCATGTCAGAGCAAAAACCAAACTATGAGGTCGAAGGAATTGTCTGTAGAGCTCCGAGACAGGATTGTGTCGATGCACAGATCCCCAAGAACACAGCGGAAGATGTTTGGAGCCACCAAGACTCTTGCTAGAGCTGGCAGCCTGGCCAAACTGAGCAATCGGGGGAGACGTGCCTTGGTCAGGGAAGTGACCAAGAACCCGATGATCCCTGACTGAGCTCCAGAGTTCCTCAGGTGGAGATGGGAGAATCTTCCAGAAGGACAACAATCCCTGCATGACTCCACCAATCAAGCCTTTATGGTAGTGGCCAAACAGAAGCCACTCCTTAGTAAAAGGCACATGACAGCCTGCTTAGAGTTTGCCAAAAACTCTGACCATAAGAAACAAGATTCTTTGGTCTGAAGAAACCAAGATTGAACTCTTTGGCCTGAATGCCAAGAGTCACGTCTGGAGGAAACCTGGCACCATCCCTACGGTGAAGCATGATGGCAGCATCATGCTGTGGGGATGTTTTTCAGCAGCAGGAACTGGGAGACTAGTCAGGATCGAGGGAATGATGAACAGAGCAGTACAGACAGATCCTTGATGAAAATCTGCTCCCGAGTGCTCAGGACCTCAGATTGGGGCGAAGGTTCACCTTCCAACAAGACAATGACCCTAAGCACACAGCCAAGACAACGCAGTAGTGGATTCGAGACAAGTCTCTGAATGTTCTTGAGAGGCCCAGCCAGAGCTCGGACTTTAACCTGATTGAACATCTCTGGAGAGACGTGAAAATAGCTGTGCAGCGATTCTCCCCATCCAACCTGACAGAGCTTGAGAGGATCTGCAGAGAAGAATGGGAGAATCTCCCCAAATACAGGTGTGCCAAGCTTGTAGCGTCATACCCAAGAAGACTCAAGGCTATAATTACTGCCCAAGGTGTGTCAACAAAGTACTGAGTAAAGGGACTGAATACTTATGTAAATGTAATGTTTGTTTTTTTATTAGCAAAAAATAAACTTTTTGCTTTGTCATTATTGGGTATTGTGTGTAGATTGGTGAGGGGGAAAAAAACGATGTAATCCCTTTTAGAATAAGGCTGTAACGTAACAAAATGTGGAAAAAGTCAGGGGTCCGAATACTTTCCGAATGCACTGTTTTTGCATGTTATGATCTTGTGACGGTTGGTTGAATTCTGGCAGAGTATGTTCTTTTATCTCAGCATGTCTACAGATTCTCCCTTCTCCCTGTTTTCGTTCGCTTGAAATGTTGATACTGGAGACTGTTATCAGAAGAAAATGTATAACCTAGCATTTATAGCAGCTAAGAAATGCATTGTCATTAATTGGAAGGTTGGTTATCCTCTCACAATTGATGGCAGAAATGTCAAGTTATGCATCACTATATTTGATTTAATACAAGATTAAGGGTATAACTTTCATAAGGTCTGTGTGGATTCTTTGTTGTGTCATCAAAAGTGTGTGCAATGCTGTCATCAATGCAAAGGGTGGCTACTTTGAATAATCTCAAGTATAAAATATACACTGCTCAAAAAAATAAAGGGAACACTACAATAACACATCATAGATCTGAATGAATGAAATAATCTTATTAAATACTTTTTTCTTTACATAGTTGAATGTGCTGACAACAAAATCACACAAAAATTATCAATGGAAATCAAATGTATCAACCCATGGAGGTCTGGATTTGGAGTCACACTCAAAATTAAAGTGGAAAACCACACTACAGGCTGATCCAACTTTGATGTAATGTCCTTAAAACAAGTCAAAATGAGGCTCAGTAGTGTGTGTGGCCTCCACGTGCCTGAATGACCTCCCTACAACGCCTGGGCATGCTCCTGATGAGGTGGCGGATGGTCTCCTGAGGATCTCCTCCCAGACCTGGACTAAAGCATCCGCCAACTCCTGGACAGTCTGTGGTGCAACGTGGCGTTGGTGGATGGAGCGAGACATGATGTCCCAGATGTGCTCAATTGGATTCAGGTCTGGGGAACGGGCGGGCCAGTCCTTAGCATCAATGCCTTCCTCTTGCAGGAACTGCTGACACACTCCAGCCACATGAGGTCTAGCATTGTCTTGCATTAGGAGGAACCCAGGGCCAACCGCACCAGCATATGGTCTCACAAGGGGTCTGAGGATCTCATCTCGGTACCTAATGGCAGTCAGGCTACCTCTGGCGAGCACATGGAGGGCTGTGCGGCCCCCAAAGAAATGCCACCCCACACCATGACTGACCCACCGCCAAACCGGTCATGCTGGAGGATGTTGCAGGCAGCAGAACGTTCTCCACGGCGTCTCCAGACTCTGTCACGTCTGTCACGTGCTCAGTGTGAACCTGCTTTCATCTGTGAAGAGCACAGGGCGCCAGTGGCGAATTTGCCAATCTTGGTGTTCTCTGGCAAATGCCAAACGTCCTGCACGGTGTTGGGCTGTAAGCACAACCCCCACCTGTGGACGTTGGGCCCTCATACCACCCTCATGGAGTCTGTTTCTGACCGTTTGAGCAGACACATGCACATTTGTGGCCTGCTGGAGGTCATTTTGCAGGAGCTCTGGCAGTGCTCCTCCTTGCACAAAGGCGGAGGTAGTGGTCCTGCTGCTGGGTTGTTGCCCTCCTACGGCCTCCTCCACGTCTCCTGATGTACTGGCCTGTCTCCTGGTAGCGCCTCCATGCTCTAGACACTACGCTGACAGACACAGCAAACCTTCTTGCCACAGCTCGCATTGATGTGCCATCCTGGATGAGCTGCACTACCTGAACCACTTGTGTGGGTTGTAGACTCGTCTCATGCTACCACTAGAGTGAAAGCACCGCCAGCATTCAAAAGTGACCAAAACATCAGCCAGGAAGCATAGGAACTGAGAAGTGGTCTGTGGTCACCACCTTCAGAACCACTCCTTTATTGGGGGTGTCTTGCTAATTGCCTATAATTTCCACCTGTTGTCTATTCCATTTGCACAACAGCATGTGAAATGTATTGTCAATCAGTGTTGCTTCCTAAGTGGACAGTTTGATTTCACAGAAGTGTGATTGACTTGGAGTTACATTGTGTTGTTTAAGTGTTCCCTTTATTTTTTTGAGCAGTGTATTTAGATTTGTTTAAAACTTTTTTGGTTACTACATGATCTAATGTGTTATTTCATTGTCTTCACTATTATTCTACAATGTAGAAAATAGTAAATAAAAACCCTGGAATGAGTTGGTGTCCAAACTTTTGACGGGTACTGTATATCACCAGTAGTAGCCTAAATTTACTGTAAATTTCCACTCTGCAATGTTTGGTTAAGGTAATGTCTGTTAATGCATTCAATATATTAAATCTGAGCATAAAACAAGGGGGGCAAAGTAAATTTCCCTAGCCAATTGGTAGTTACAGTCTTGTCTCATCGCTGCAACTCCTGTACGGATTCAGGAGAGGCGAAGGTCGAGAGCCGTGCGTCCACCGAAACACAACCCAGCCAAACCGCACTGCTTCATGACACAATGCCCGCTTAACCCGGAAGCCTGCCGCACCAATGTGTCGCCTCATGGGTCTCCCAGTCACGGCCAGCTGTGACACAACCTAGGATCAAACAAGGGTCTGTAGTGGTGTGATGCAGTGCCTTAGACCGCTGTGCCACTCGGGACTACCCCGCAAATTGATTTTAACAAACAATTGGTCCCCCAAAAAATGCAGCCCTCCACTGAATTTCAAAATCCCAGTGTGGTCCTCGAGCCAAAAAGTTTGCCCACCCTTGGCCTAAAATTGACTTTTTGGTTCACCAGGCACTGTCAGGTAGATTTAAAAATGTACCAGCCCGTCAGATTTTTTACCAGCCAAATTATTTTTTTCCCAGCTAAAATTACATCAACAAAACAAAAATGAACAGGTTTGTAATGTTGTTACGAATCCCTTTTACCCAGCAGTCTAGGAGGAATGGAATCGAGACCCGCAACATATCTTATGCAAATTACTATGGTGAAAAGAAACAGTGAGAACAGAAAACACAGACAACTTAAATCTACCGTCAAACACTAAAGGTTTATTTCAAACACACGGTAAAGTGGTGTGGGGAAAAGGGGCTGAGCTGGACCCAAGGAAATAAATAATATACATTCAAAAACCCCTAAACTAATCTACCTGCGTCACGAACAGCTAGCTAACTAACTAAGTAAATACAGTGGGTGGTCCGCCCAGTTCTAACTAATGTATTTAACACAGGGTTTCCTACGGGTAATGTATGCCCAAGGGCGTCTTGTCTGGTTATCCCCTTTCCCACCAACAAACAAACAGAAATACAACACCACAGTACATACTCACAGGACAACAGCAACTGGGCTTTAACAAATACTAAACAGAGCTAGAGCTCTGTAGCTACAAAACAAAGAGAGAGAGCTTCCAATACCAGTCAGCTACAAAAACATGCAAGAGCAATACAAGCTAGCGCTACAAAACAAGCCAGCTACCAAAACAAGGGAGAGCTACCAATATAAGTCAGCTACTGATCAAGCGAGCGAGCAATACAACCAGAGTGCTACAAAACAAGAACAAGCTAGAGAGAGAGATAACTGACTGGGGTTTTAAACCAAGGGAAAGGGGATGTGATTGGGTAAGGGAAAAGGAGCAGGTGTGTCTTCTGATTGGGACTGATGACGGCTGATGAGTGACACCTGTGACTAGGGCAGAAGGAGAGAAAACAAATACACACAGGATACCTGTATCCGTAACAAATGTTTACATTTAAAATGTTACATTTTAGTCATTTAGCAGACACTCTTATCCAGAGCGACTTACAGTAGTGAGTGCATAAATTTTCACACTTGGCCCCCCGTGGGAATCGAACCCACAACCCTGTTGTTGCAAGCACCATGCTCTACCAACTGAGTTACATGGGACTTGTTTCTAAAACGATACATGTATTACTAGTAAGAAGTAATGTGGTATATTGTTTCATTTCAGACTTTTGGTGACCTGAACCTCTTAACCTAAATATCACGAAAAATAAATTATTAATATACCCCTTTAAGGGCGGGAGGTTACCATGGTAACGTGACTTGAATGATGTGCCTGTGAGATTGAGTGTGACTAATAGCTGTGTTGTCTTCTCTTCCCCAGCAGTTAAAACTTAAAACATTGAAAAACAACCTAGCTTGTAAACAAAATGTAAATAGCCAAGGAACAGGAACAGGTTTTTTCTTTTTTTCCCTGGTTAGGCTCTCCTTCTTCAAATGAGGTTTAACGGCGGTTGGCATCCAATAAATGTTGCATTACCACCACCTACTAGACTGGAGTATAACTCCCTTATACTTTGCTTGAAAAAAAATAAATAACAATTAACAAAATACCCTACCATCTAACACTACACTCACAATTATTATTTTTTATCAATAAACCCCACTATTTAAATCTATTTAGCCCTACCTCAGGCCAACAGCTTGAAAGGATGGGACGACACCACTTAACACCCTGTATCTGATGTCAAGTCTCGCACACCCAAATACCTCTCTGCAGCTGTCACCACAACCTCAATTTTCTGTGACTTACATTCCATCCCTGCAGTACAGTTGATAACTAGGGATGCACAATATATCGGTAAGCATATTGGAATCGGCCGTTATTAGCTAAAAATGCCAACATCGGCCCATAAAGAGTAGGTAGATGACGTATTGACGCCTCCAAACAAATATAGCGCTACACGTGCAACACAGCATTCCTAACCTAGCCCACAATGTCTGCTGTGGGGATTGAGCAGTCAACAAGTCCAGCAGTCATTTGAAAGAGTAAGAAAATTTCAGCGAGACAACTCATAGGCGAAATCCATTAAAGCAAAGATAATGGAATTCATTGCCCTTGACAATCAACCTCTCTCTGTCGTGGATGATGTTGGCTTTCGCCAACTGGTCGAGCACCGGTACACACTACCAAGTAGGCGTTCCTTTTCAGATGTTGCCCTAACGGAGTTACACAGTATTGTTGTAACGCACATCCATAAGCTACTTGCTATTAGCTTCACGGGTGACATTTGGACCAGCGATGTCAGCCCCATGAGCATGGGTCGACAAGGATTTTGTACGTGAGGAAAGACGTATTGCATGCTCAAGAATGTGCTGGTTCTCATACCAAATACCACCTGTCATTTCAATGGCATTTGAAAACATGAACATACTCTTAGCTCCATTCGAACTACTTACTCGAGAAATAAGCTCATCAACTGCGTCTGCAGCAGATGTGATACCCTCTGTCATGGCATTTGGGTTAAAACTTGCAAAAGTACTTTACAAGAGGGTGTGAACAAGCGAGTCGGTGGCATTCTCTGTGAGCCTCTTTACTGTGTCGCCACCATGCATGATGCTAGGTACATGGATCGCTACAGGGTTTACGTGAAATGTTACATACACAGCTGGACAAGATGGAAACAGACACAGTGGCAGTGTGCACCGAGGAAGAAAGGCCACGGACAGACAGAGCTGAAACTTCACTGCTTGACATGTATGATGAAATCCTGGTTGAGAATGAAATGACTGAACAAATGAACAAGGAAACAGCAAGTAAGTGAAAGAAATAGGTTTGATTATGTTTCACTGGTAATGGGGACATATGTAAATGCCAACAAAATAACTTTTTGGTCAGTGTGTGTTTCAACTATTTAACTGTACTAGAATGCTTAAAAAGGACTAAAACTTTAAATATCGGTATTGGGTTTTTTGACAAGGAAAATATCCAATTTCGGTATCAGCCAAAAATGTAATATCGGTGCATCCCTATTGATAACCATTGCTATAAATGCTAAAAATCCTATTTTTGTGAAACATACATCACTTGTTGGCCTATCCCTCTGTACTGGTACAGATCTACTACTCACACCACTCATCTCAGGATCCCTGCCCCATGACCCATCTTCCTCTACTTTCTTCACTGCCTCAGCTTCCGCACTACTCTAACCCTGGAAACCTCAAGTTGCCTCTCTCACACAGGACATTTCTGATCCTCAGCCCCATGGGCACCCCTACAATTAACATACCACTACTTTCCCCAATGCTACACATTCATTTGTCTCATGCCCTTCTGCACACTTCTCACACCTAAGAACCTCCCTCCTACACACTGCTGCCACTTGCCCATAAGCTTGACACCTGTAACAATGTATTCGGCACAAAACATCAGTCGGGCAAAGACTCAACATCAAAACTCAAAAGAACAGACAACTCATTTCGCCACCCTGTCTGCGAGCACCAAACAAAGAGAATCAAACCAGGGAATCTTCCCCTTCAGTTGATCAACATTTACCGCTACCCCAGTAATCCGTCCTTTCAATAATTTGTTTTCACGCACCCTGAAACCACAAATGGATCAGCCAAAAGCCAAGGGCCCACTTTTTCCAAAAAATTAAAGACTCATCTTTATCCTGAACCTCGGTGCATGTCTCGGGCTCCGAGAACTTCAGCACAAATACCACCTCCAATACTTCGCTCTCATTCACTTCCATTTCTCCTCCTGTCTTCAGCTTAGACTGCTTACACTTTCTACCATTCTTCTTTAACAAACCATCTCCCTTTTTCCAACATTTTTAACCGACTCAAGCGCACCCTCTTCCTCCCTCTTAGAGCTCCTCTGCTTCTCTTTTTCCCTCCATTCCTCTTCCGTATTCCAAGTACTTGTCTCTTTATGATAATACTGCACTTCTCCTGACATACAGCTTGTTCATGCCTTCTCAAGGGACGCCATTTAACCGGCTGTCAATCTCCGTACAATCAGCACAAACCCCTCAGGATGTGGCGCTCAACAGTGCATCCCACTTATAAAGTAGCTGCTTCATCTTGATGTTCTTTATCAATAGCTACCGCAACGCTTTTCCATATCAAACAAGCGCACTCTTCCAAGCACCATCCACCGTCTCACTTCCTTCACCCTCCGATCCCTCAAACTACACACCCAATGTCTGCCGCCCTATCCCATCTTGATCTCTGGCTCCCTCGAGTCATTTGTGTGTCTTAATTATTTAATCAAACAGCCCGCTTAAAGCATCAGACAAGTTCAGTACATATAGCCTAGTTGAGTTTATTAAAACATATAGGGTGTGTCTATATATGGAAAAATACCCGTTAAAAAATGTTGACCAATCGATTGGTTGAAAAAAAAAAAAAAAAAAAACTACTCTTGGTCGACCAATAATTTGTACATTTTTTGTCGGGACAGCCCCAATAGAAATGCAGGAAATTAGCTTTAGATGCCCAAAACAATTCTGAGTACCCCCAGACCCAATGGTTATGTCCCCCCCACCCACTTCTCAAACTAAAGTTGCCCCCCCTGTTCATGTGTATCTGAGCTATTGCCGTTCAAGCGTGAGGACAGTTGGCCATTATGACGTAGCATTGCAATAAAGCCACTCACGTCTATCATATGTCATATTTCAATACTGGCCGATGTCATAACGCTCTCTCGAATGAGCCATTTTTCATATTTGTGCAATATTCCTACCTTGAGAAATGTGGAATTTAACAGAGTCCACCACAATTCTCATATTCGTCTGCCTCTTCAGTCCAGGGTGCACTGCATAGTGCCGTTGCGAATGTCAGACTCCACTCTGCGAGGCACATCAATCTGCAGGTTGGAAATGGGCGATTGTAGACTCCTAAATTGACAGTGCAGTTTGTTTAGGCGATTTTATAGCTAACTACCTACTTCACATGCTGATGTTGACTTTGGTATTGTGTGTAACTACGTTTGCTTTTTAGCTAGCTACCTAGCCAGCCAGCCCATGGAGAGAGCATTGCATTGTCGGTTTTGTAGTAGACTTCAGCTGCAACAGATTTCCACGTTGCTACCAGCCTTATTACAATGACAAAATTAAACATTCAAATAAAATATTGTTCTCAGATAGTTATTTAACACTGTAAATTATAGGAATTCGTCATTTTGGGTGGATTTTTCCTTTAAGTTAGCTCCATGGTAGCCAGATACAATGTCTGTGATGCGCTAAGTCTGATTGCTGTCACGTTCAAAACAAATGGGAATTCAACTTCCGAGTGTTCAAGACAACTGGGGAAAAAACAAGCTCCGATTGTGAAGAATATTTTAAATCGTCATCCAACTCGGAAACTCTGGGATCTTTCAAAAGCTTCGACTTTCCGAGCAGAATATCACTGACGTTTTTATCTGTGTTCCCAGTTGTCTCGAAACCACCTGTAGTTTATGCTGAACAAAATGCCAATGGTGCCTTCAAGACCACTGGGAACTCGGAAAAAATAAGGTCAAATCAAGATGCCAGTGATCTATCTTCAGGTCGGAAAGTCAGAGCTCTAGAAAGAGGCCGGAGTTCCGGACTTGGAAACCCTAGTTGGATGACCGATTTTTCCCAGTCGGAGCTCGTTTTTTTCCGAGTTCCAAGTTGTCTTCAACGCACTGAAGTCGGAGATTTCTGAGTTTCCAGTTTTGAACGCGGCATAAAATGTACGTTGTTGTCAACATGTGTTTAAATAGCTTAAAGGATAACAACTAGTTACTAGTACCATTAAAATACTGAAAAGTGAACGCTAGCTAAGTTTTTGCATAGGCAGCTAACGTTAGACAACAATAGCTGCACATGCTACAAGGTCAGCGGTAGAACTCCCGTTTCTCAGTGTGGCGACAAAATAAACCACTTACTGCTGTCAGACGGTGCACTGCACAGCATCCTTCTGCTACATCTGACAAGTATTCGTGTGTTTTGATCGACATTTTTGACCCGAGAATTGCTCCTAAATACGCATCGTATTGCAAAAAGCGCTGCCATGTTAATAGCTACCTCATCGAGCACACTGACGTGACCTTTACAAACGATGTGGAATCATGGGAGATTAAGTCTTTCGATTGTGTGAGCGTTTTATAAAGAATGTTCGCAAGATGGCGCTAACTGATCATTTGTTCTGTGTCCACTTGCAAGTTGTTCATGGTTACAGTGGCGATGCTCATGAAACTGTGACATGTAGTCCTAGGTTGGAATTAGGAATTTAGTATTGTCCTCAAATTGTAAGTACCACACACATGTATTATGTTTGTCTGACCAAAACAGACAGTCTTTTCTCATTACAAAAATAAATAAATAGTTTCTATTTAGATGCCATGGGTGTCAACATGTTGGAGTGCCATGCTCGTTGGGCACCCATGCTTAAAAAAACTGCAATTCTCTTGCCTTCTCTCTGCATGGTAGAATTGTGTCTGATGTAAGAATTCAGGTAGTTTTTTCTCCACTGCTATGTGATGTCTGCCTATCCTTGAGGCAAAGCTTTGAGTCAGAGTACTAGACATTCCTACACCATCATTACAATGTGTTCCTGCATTGTCTGATAGATAGCTATGAAATATGTCTGGATGATAGGGAACACACACACACACATTTTCTCATGCAGACATACAAAACACTTTCTCATGCAGACATACAAAACACTTTCTCATGCAGACATACAAAACACTTTCTCATGTAGACATACAAAACACTTTCTCATGCAGACATACAAAACACTTTCTCATGTAGACATACAAAACACTTTCTCATGCAGACATACAAAGCACTTTCTCATGCAGACATACAAAACACTTTCTCATGCAGACATACAAAACACTTTCTCATGTAGACATACAAAACACTTTCTCATGCAGACATACAAAACACTTTCTCATGCAGACATACAAAACACTTTCTCATGCAGACATACAAAACACTTTCTCATGCAGACATACAAAACACTTTCTCATGCAGACATACAAAACACTTTCTCATGTAGACATACAAAACACTTTCTCATGTAGACATCTACAAAAACAGACACGTAACGTTGCACTTTAGCACAGATTTACTGTCAAACACCTTATGATTTGGTCTGTAAAAAATGATTTTTTTAAACATTCTTAATAATAAATGGTCGTGGGATAGATTCTAGGGCAGTATTTTTGTATGACAACTTTAAGGAAGTCACAAACATTTTGTTAGATAATTATTCATTCTGACCCATAAGTCAGCAACTGTTTGGAAAGTTCTATAATGGTAGGCAATTTAATTTTCATTGTGCACTCTAGTGTATTCCACAATAAATGGAGAGCGAAACCAAAGAGACTGTTTTTGGACTGTTGAATATCTATTCAGAGAGAAAGAATAGGCTGGCATTGGCAGACATTCTCTGGTCGTCCCAGGTAACATGTAGGAGTGAAGCCTTGATCACTGCTTAGATCTTCTAGAGAGGGATTATGAAAAGACCAGGTGGCTATCTCTCACAGTGAGCCCACGGCACACACACACTCACAAGCCACCAGCATATTATACAGTCACGTAACCAGAGATACCTATCTGTACGTCATCATCAAAAACAGCATGTGTCACATATAAATCCTTCCCCCAGGGAAGGGCTATACAGGAGATGGGGGATGTAAGATAGAGCAGAGTAAAGGTGTGTGTTTGTCAGTAATGAGGTGATGTGTAGTACGGCAGAGTAAAGCAGGGCAGACAGAGGGGTAGCTGTAGCTAGCTGTATGTAACGATGTGCGGATTGAGCTGTAAGGGGCCAACAGCTCCAGATGTACACAGCTGTCGCACTGCTGACAGCCCTAATCCTGCTACCCACAACTGAGTGCTCTGAGAGGGATTTCGGATTGTCCTCTGTATTGTCTTTATTTTTCTGTAAGATAGAGGGAGAGCAGGGAGAGAAATCTGTCTCCCTTTCTACATCTGTTGACCCTCCTCCTTTATCTCTCAGGACAGAGATTGTTTTATACAAACAGGAAGCTTGCTGACAACCATGATGAGGCAGGATCAAGCTCAACACACATATACAGTGCATTCAGAAAGTAATCAGACCCCTTGACTTTTCTACATTTTGTTACGTTACGTTTCCTAATGCACTGTCTATGTTTTATATTTACATCTGGGTTAGGGTCAATTGCATTTAGATTCAGGTAAGCAGGAGATTCATAAACATTTCTATTCAAGAACTGGAAAGTGCAATTAGGGTGTTTTCAGCTCTTGAATTCCAATTCACTACCTAAATTGACATGGGATTGACCCCAAACCTGAAATACCTAGACACACATGTAGGCCTACATATTTTCTCACACCCACGCATTCAATATTGGACTGGTTGAGTGTAAGGGTGTGTGTCAGCGTGACTGGGCGCAGCAGGAAGCACAGAGAAGTGAAACCTGAGTGGAGGGGCTCTCTGATAGAGGGGCTGCTATGGCGGGCGGTGAGGGGGGCACTCAGGGAGCGAGTCAGTCTATGTTTATTTGTCTTTCTGCACGGTGGACAGAGGAGAACGGGTTCAGAGGAGGCTGGACAGAGGAGAACGGGTTCAGAGGAGGCTGGACAGAGGAGAACGGGTTCAGAGGAGGCTGGACAGGAAATAATAGGTTCAGAGGAGGCTGTACAGAGGACAACGGATTCAGAGGAGGCTGTACAGAAGAGAACGGGTTCAAAGGTGAAACCGAAAGGTTTGTGACTATGAAGGAGGATGGTCCTTCTTGAAAAACTATATGACCAAAATGTGAGAAAATAAATACTACCAATGCTGTATAGAAGAATAGTATCAGGTTACTATTAAGGCAATTACCAGTTAAAATAATGTTAATTCAGAGTGAATTGTAATGTCAATGACTTTTAGTAGAAAAGCATTTATTGACGCTGACATAGAAAGAAGAAAGGATACGTTTTCCCAAATTCCACCAGTTATGCTTAGGAAATAAGTTTACTAAAGCCCCTAAGGTACATGTCCGCACCCTTATGTCGCACTTCTGCATCTGCGGTAAATGTTCTTCTCACAAAATAGTCTGTAGTGTCCAATTGGTTTGGCCTACAAACTGTTATTAAAGTTGAGACTCTCACAAACACTACGGTGTTCTCCGGTTTTCTCTATAACCCCAACAAATGTCTTGTGACTCGTCTGAAGTCCGTACAGCCAATCTGTCAACTTCTATCTGTAGTGTCTGAACAGTTTGGGCTACACACCTCTGTGGAAAGGTGAGACTCTCACAAACACGTACTGTACATGTCAGTTGATTTGGTCTAGGACGCCCCACAGGCCTCACAAGACTCGTCTGAATGTCCCCGGTACCAATTAAAAAAATCTATGGAAGAATAAATGGAGACTGTTTAGTGCCAAGAATTAAGGGTTGGATACATGTAAAATGTGTGTGTGTGTGTGTATGTCAGCTGAGAAACAGGGGCATCTCTGTGGCTTCAGTCTCAAGGACAGCAGCTCCTCCTCTCCTCCTCGTCTTTGAACGAAGAGGAGTGAGAATGGGAGAGAAGGAGATAGGAGGACAGAGAAGACAGATAGGAGTGAGGGAGAGATTGAGGAGAGGGAGGAAGAGAGAAGGGCACAGTGACATAGCGATGGGTTCCTCCACAACTATAACCTGCATCTTTTTATAATTATTGCCGAGTGAAGCTAGTGGCTCCCACCATCATGGAATCAGAGAGAGAGAGAGAGAATTCCTAGAGGGAGAGTTCACCTGCACCCTCTGACCTCCCTTGACCTGCCTACATCTGTTCATGCTCACTGGTTTCTAGTCAAGCCCAGACTAGCCCCATGCCATGCACTAAGCTAAATCCCTCCCAACCTTTATTATGCTTTTCACCCCAACTTCACCCCTTACTGTCTCCCTTCTCACACACACACACACACACACACTCATCATCACACCAATCACACAGACTACCCTCAAACTCCCCCTCCAAATGAAACTAGAACCAACTAGCCACCACACCCAGCTGCACCTCCACCGTTCGAAAGGCCTTTAGACTGCATTTGTTTCCAACTAAAGTCTGTCTTGGTTTACATGCAATGCGAGAAGGCCCGCGAGAAGGGGGGGGAGCGTGGCACTGATAAAGAAGCTAATAACCAGGCTCTGAGGAGGTCAGAGGTCAGGCTGGGTGAACTGGGTGGTGTGTGTGTGTGGGGGTAAGGAAAGGTGCTTCTGAGTAGGGGGCTACACTGGGCTGGGCCTCATTGTGTGCCACATCAACCTCGACTTTTGAGGGACTAGAAGAAAGCGAAGGAAAGATGGGAGGGAACGCTCTCTCTGGTCAGTGACAGTAATCAGAGCCAGTGTCCCACAGGAACAGGAAGTCCCACGGGATCCAGCTACTGATCTGCCCCAGCACTCGGAAGCCTCCGCTACACCCTGTCACACACACACACACACACACACACACACACACACACACACACACACACACACACACACACACACACACACACACACACACACACACACACACACACACACACACACACACACACACACACACACAACCTGTTCCCCTTCTCCCCCATTCCTCCCCCCACCACACATACTCCGGCTCCAAATTAGACTGTTGATTGAGCCAACCACTAATTTTAGCCAGAGACACGCCCGGCTCCGAATCAGAATTGTCGGAAGAAGAGGTAATCAATCGCTGTCAGCCCTGTCACGACAGAAAAAGGAGCAATGCGGAGCGGAGGGGAACGCTGGGGAATGTTATGGAAGTGGGGTAACACGCCAGATCCTGACATCTGTTGTTGTTGTTATTATTGTCGGTGGAGAGATTTGAGATTTGCGTGCAAGCGTGTGCGTGAGAGACAGAGAGAGAGAAAGAGAGATGTACTGTGTGTTCCCTAGTCTGATGACTATCTCATGGTGAAGAGCAGAGCAGAGTTGCACACTGTCAACTGACACACTTATAACTCCATACAAACACTCTCTACTAACAACACACTGATAACACCATACAAACACTCTCTACTAACAACACACTGATAACACCATACAAACACTGTCTACTAACAACACACTGATAACACCCTACAAACACTCTCTACTAACAACACACTGATAACACCATACAAACACTCTCTACTAACAACACACTGATAACACCCTACAAACACTCTCTACTAACAACACACTGATAACACCATACAAGCACTATGTACTGACACACTGATAACACCATACAAACACTGTCTACTAACACACTGATAACACCATACAAACACTGTCTACTAACACACTGATTACACCATACAAACACTGTCTACTGACAACACACTGATAAAACCATACAAACACTGTCAACTAAACACAGAAACAATATACAAACACTGTCTACTAACAGACTGATTACACCATACAAACACTGTCTACTAACAGACTGATAACACCATACAAACACTGTCTACTAACAGACTGATAACACCATACAAACACTGTCTACTAAACAAAGAAACACCATACAAACACTGTCTACTAACACACTGATAACACCATACAAACACTGTCTACTGACAACACACTGATAACACCATACAAACACTGTGTACTGACACACTGATAACCCCATACAAACAATGACAACTAAACACAGAAACACCATACAAACACTGTCTACTGACAAACTGATAACACCATACAACCACTGTCTACTAACACACTGATAACACTCTACAAACACTGTCTACTGACACACTGATAACACCATACAAACACTGTCTACTGACACACTGATAACACCATACAAACACTGTCTACTAACACACTAATAACACCATACAAACACTGTCTACTGACAACACACTGATAAAACCATACAAACACTGTCAACTAAACACAGAAACAATATACAAACACTGTCTACTAACAGACTGATTACACCATACAAACACTGTCTACTAACAGACTGATAACACCATACAAACACTGTCTACTAACAGACTGATAACACCATACAAACACTGTCTACTAAACAAAGAAACACCATACAAACACTGTCTACTAACACACTGATAACACCATACAAACACTGTCTACTGACAACACACTGATAACACCATACAAACACTGTGTACTGACACACTGATAACCCCATACAAACAATGACAACTAAACACAGAAACACCATACAAACACTGTCTACTGACAAACTGATAACACCATACAACCACTGTCTACTAACACACTGATAACACTCTACAAACACTGTCTACTGACACACTGATAACACCATACAAACACTGTCTACTGACACACTGATAACACCATACAAACACTGTCTACTAACACACTAATAACACCATACAAACACTGTCTACTAACACACTGATAACACCATACAAACACTGTCTACTAACACACTGATTACACCATACAAACACTGTCTACTAAAACACTGATAACACCATACAAACACTGTCTACTAACACACTGATAACACCATACAAACATTGTCTACTGACAACACACTGATAACACCATACAAATACTGTGTACTGACACACTGATAACCCCATACAAACACTGTCTACAAACAAACACATAACACCATACAAACACTGTCTACTAATAACACACTGATAACACCATACAAACACTGTGTACTGACACACTGATAACACCATACAAACACTGTGTACTGACACACTGACAACACCATACAAACACTGTCTACTGACAACACACTGATAACACCATACAAACACTGTGTACTGACACACTGATAACACCATACAAACACTGTCTACTAACAACACACTGATAACACCATACAAACACTGTGTACTGACACACTGATAACACCATACAAACACTGTGTACTGACACACTGATAACACCATACAAACACTGTGTACTGACACACTGATAACACCATACAACCACTGTCTACTAACACACTGATAACACCATACAAACACTGTCTACTGACATACTGATAACACCATACAACCACTGTCTACTAACACACTGATAACACTCTACAAACACTGTCTACTGACACACTGATAACACCATACAAACACTGTCTACTGACACACTGATAACACCATACAAACACTGTCTACTAACACACTGATAACACCATACAAACACTGTCTACTAACACACTAATAACACCATACAAACACTGTCTACTAACACACTGATAACACCATACAAACACTGTCTACTGACATACTGATAACACCATACAAACACTGTGTACTAACACACTGATAACACTCTACAAACACTGTCTACTGACACACTGATAACACCATACAAACACTGTCTACTGACACACTGATAACACCATACAAACACTGTCTACTAACACACTGATAACACCATACAAACACTGTCTACTAACACACTGATAACACCATACAAACACTGTCTACTAACACACTAATAACACCATACAAACACTGTCTACTAACACACTGATAACACCATACAAACAATGTCTACTAACACACTGATAACACCATACAAACATTGTCTACTGACAACACACTGATAACACCATACAAACACTGTCTACAAACAAACACATAACACCATACAAACACTGTCTACTGACAACACACTGATAACACCATACAAGCACTATGTACTGACACACTGATAACACCATACAAACACTGTCTACTAACACACTGATAACACCATACAAACACTGTCTACTAACACACTGATTACACCATACAAACACTGTCTACTGACAACACACTGATAAAACCATACAAACACTGTCAACTAAACACAGAAACAATATACAAACACTGTCTACTAACAGACTGATTACACCATACAAACACTGTCTACTAACAGACTGATAACACCATACAAACACTGTCTACTAACAGACTGATAACACCATACAAACACTGTCTACTAAACAAAGAAACACCATACAAACACTGTCTACTAACACACTGATAACACCATACAAACACTGTCTACTGACAACACACTGATAACACCATACAAACACTGTGTACTGACACACTGATAACCCCATACAAACAATGACAACTAAACACAGAAACACCATACAAACACTGTCTACTGACAAACTGATAACACCATACAACCACTGTCTACTAACACACTGATAACACTCTACAAACACTGTCTACTGACACACTGATAACACCATACAAACACTGTCTACTGACACACTGATAACACCATACAAACACTGTCTACTAACACACTAATAACACCATACAAACACTGTCTACTAACACACTGATAACACCATACAAACACTGTCTACTAACACACTGATTACACCATACAAACACTGTCTACTAAAACACTGATAACACCATACAAACACTGTCTACTAACACACTGATAACACCATACAAACATTGTCTACTGACAACACACTGATAACACCATACAAATACTGTGTACTGACACACTGATAACCCCATACAAACACTGTCTACAAACAAACACATAACACCATACAAACACTGTCTACTAATAACACACTGATAACACCATACAAACACTGTGTACTGACACACTGATAACACCATACAAACACTGTGTACTGACACACTGACAACACCATACAAACACTGTCTACTGACAACACACTGATAACACCATACAAACACTGTGTACTGACACACTGATAACACCATACAAACACTGTCTACTAACAACACACTGATAACACCATACAAACACTGTGTACTGACACACTGATAACACCATACAAACACTGTGTACTGACACACTGATAACACCATACAAACACTGTGTACTGACACACTGATAACACCATACAACCACTGTCTACTAACACACTGATAACACCATACAAACACTGTCTACTGACATACTGATAACACCATACAACCACTGTCTACTAACACACTGATAACACTCTACAAACACTGTCTACTGACACACTGATAACACCATACAAACACTGTCTACTGACACACTGATAACACCATACAAACACTGTCTACTAACACACTGATAACACCATACAAACACTGTCTACTAACACACTAATAACACCATACAAACACTGTCTACTAACACACTGATAACACCATACAAACACTGTCTACTGACATACTGATAACACCATACAAACACTGTGTACTAACACACTGATAACACTCTACAAACACTGTCTACTGACACACTGATAACACCATACAAACACTGTCTACTGACACACTGATAACACCATACAAACACTGTCTACTAACACACTGATAACACCATACAAACACTGTCTACTAACACACTGATAACACCATACAAACACTGTCTACTAACACACTAATAACACCATACAAACACTGTCTACTAACACACTGATAACACCATACAAACAATGTCTACTAACACACTGATAACACCATACAAACATTGTCTACTGACAACACACTGATAACACCATACAAACACTGTCTACAAACAAACACATAACACCATACAAACACTGTCTACTGACAACACACTGATAACACCATACAAGCACTATGTACTGACACACTGATAACACCATACAAACACTGTCTACTAACACACTGATAACACCATACAAACACTGTCTACTAACACACTGATTACACCATACAAACACTGTCTACTGACAACACACTGATAAAACCATACAAACACTGTCAACTAAACACAGAAACAATATACAAACACTGTCTACTAACAGACTGATTACACCATACAAACACTGTCTACTAACAGACTGATAACACCATACAAACACTGTCTACTAACAGACTGATAACACCATACAAACACTGTCAACTAAACAAAGAAACACCATACAAACACTGTCTACTAACACACTGATAACACCATACAAACACTGTCTACTGACAACACACTGATAACACCATACAAACACTGTGTACTGACACACTGATAACCCCATACAAACAATGACAACTAAACACAGAAACACCATACAAACACTGTCTACTGACAAACTGATAACACCATACAACCACTGTCTACTAACACACTGATAACACTCTACAAACACTGTCTACTGACACACTGATAACACCATACAAACACTGTCTACTGACACACTGATAACACCATACAAACACTGTCTACTAACAACACACTGATAACACCATACAAACACTGTGTACTGACACACTGATAACACCATACAAACACTGTGTACTGACACACTGACAACACCATACAAACACTATCTACTGACACACTAATAACATCATACAAAAACTGTCTACTGACAACACACTGATAACATCATACAAACACTGTCGACTGACAACACACTGATAACACCATACAAATACTGTCTACTGACAACACACTGATAACACCATACAAATACTGTCTACTAACACACTGATAACACCACACAAACACTGTCTACTAACACACTGATAACACCATACAAACACTGTGTACTAACACACTGATAACACCATACAAACACTGTCTACTAACACACTGATAACACCATACAAACACTGTCTACTAACACACTGATAACACCATACAAACACTGTCTACTAACAACACACTGATAACACCATACAAACACTGTGTACTGACACACTGATAACACCATACAAACACTGTGTACTGACACACTGATAACACCATACAAACACTGTGTACTGACACACTGATAACACCATACAACCACTGTCTACTAACACACTGATAACACCATACAAACACTGTCTACTGACATACTGATAACACCATAAAACCACTGTCTACTAACACACTGATAACACTCTACAAACACTGTCTACTGACACACTGATAACACCATACAAACACTGTCTACTGACACACTGATAACACCATACAAACACTGTCTACTAACACACTAATAACACCATACAAACACTGTCTACTAACACACTGATAACACCATACAAACACTGTCTACTGACATACTGATAACACCATACAAACACTGTGTACTAACACACTGATAACACTCTACAAACACTGTCTACTGACACACTGATAACACCATACAAACACTGTCTACTGACACACTGATAACACCATACAAACACTGTCTACTAACACACTGATAACACCATACAAACACTGTCTACTAACACACTGATAACACCATACAAACACTGTCTACTAACACACTAATAACACCATACAAACACTGTGTACTAACACACTGATAACACCATACAAACACTGTCTACTAACACACTGATAACACCATACAAACAATGTCTACTAACACACTGATAACACCATACAAACATTGTCTACTGACAACACACTGATAACACCATACAAACACTGTCTACAAACAAACACATAACACCATACAAACACTGTCTACTGACAACACACTGATAACACCATACAAGCACTATGTACTGACACACTGATAACACCATACAAACACGGTCTACTAACACACTGATAACACCATACAAACACTGTCTACTAACACACTGATTACACCATACAAACACTGTCTACTGACAACACACTGATAAAACCATACAAACACTGTCAACTAAACACAGAAACAATATACAAACACTGTCTACTAACAGACTGATTACACCATACAAACACTGTCTACTAACAGACTGATAACACCATACAAACACTGTCTACTAACAGACTGATAACACCATACAAACAATGTCAACTAAACAAAGAAACACCATACAAACACTGTCTACTAACACACTGATAACACCATACAAACACTGTCTACTGACAACACACTGATAACACCATACAAACACTGTGTACTGACACACTGATAACCCCATACAAACAATGACAACTAAACACAGAAACACCATACAAACACTGTGTACTGACACACTGATAACACCATACAAACACTGTGTACTGACACACTGATAACACCATACAAACACTGTGTACTGACACACTGATAACCCCATACAAACAATGACAACTAAACACAGAAACACCATACAAACACTGTCTACTGACAAACTGATAACACCATACAACCACTGTCTACTAACACACTGATAACACTCTACAAACACTGTCTACTGACACACTGATAACACCATACAAACACTGTCTACTGACACACTGATAACACCATACAAACACTGTCTACTAACACACTGATTACACCATACAAACACTGTCTACTAAAACACTGATAACACCATACAAACACTGTCTACTAACACACTGATAACACCATACAAACATTGTCTACTGACAACACACTGATAACACCATACAAATACTGTGTACTGACACACTGATAACCCCATACAAACACTGTCTACAAACAAACACATAACACCATACAAACACTGTCTACTAACAACACACTGATAACACCATACAAACACTGTGTACTGACACACTGATAACACCATACAAACACTGTGTACTGACACACTGACAACACCATACAAACACTGTCTACTGACAACACACTGATAACACCATACAAACACTGTGTACTGACACACTGATAACACCATACAAACACTGTCTACTAACAACACACTGATAACACCATACAAACACTGTGTACTGACACACTGATAACACCATACAAACACTGTGTACTGACACACTGATAACACCATACAAACACTGTGTACTGACACACTGATAACACCATACAACCACTGTCTACTAACACACTGATAACACCATACAAACACTGTCTACTGACATACTGATAACACCATACAACCACTGTCTACTAACACACTGATAACACCCTACAAACACTGTCTACTGACACACTGATAACACCATACAAACACTGTCTACTGACACACTGATAACACCATACAAACACTGTCTACTAACACACTGATAACACCATACAAACACTGTCTACTAACACACTAATAACACCATACAAACACTGTCTACTAACACACTGATAACACCATACAAACACTGTCTACTGACACACTGATAACACCATACAAACACTGTGTACTAACACACTGATAACACCATACAAACACTGTCTACTGACACACTGATAACACCATACAAACACTGTCTACTGACAACACACTGATAACACCATACAAACACTGTCTACTAACACACTGATAACACCATACAAACACTGTCTACTAACACACTGATAACACCATACAAACACTGTCTACTAACACACTAATAACACCATACAAACACTGTCTACTAACACACTGATAACACCATACAAACACTGTCTACTAACACACTGATAACACCATACAAACACTGTCTACTAACACACTGATAACACCATACAAACACTGTCTACTAACAACACACTGATAACACCATACAAACACTGTGTACTGACACACTGATAACACCATACAAACACTGTCTACTGACAACACACTGATAACACCATACAAACACTGTGTACTGACACACTGATAACACCATACAAACACTGTCTACTGACACACTGATAACACCATACAAACACTGTCTACTGACACACACTGATAACACCATACAAACCACTGTCTACTAACACACTGATAACACTCTACAAACACTGTCTACTGACACACTGATAACACCATACAAACACTGTCTACTGACAACACACTGATAACACCATACAAACACTGTCTACTAACACACTAATAACACCATACAAACACTGTCTACTAACACACTGATAACACCATACAAACACTGTCTACTGACATACTGATAACACCATACAAACACTGTCTACTAACACACTGATAACACCATACAAACACTGTCTACTGACACACTGATAACACCATACAAACACTGTCTACTGACACACTGATAACACCATACAAACACTGTCTACTAACACACTGATAACACCATACAAACACTGTCTACTAACACACTGATAACACCATACAAACACTGTCTACTAACACACTAATAACACCATACAAACACTGTGTACTAACACACTGATAACACCATACAAACACTGTCTACTAACACACTGATAACACCATACAAACAATGTCTACTAACACACTGATAACACCATACAAACATTGTCTACTGACAACACACTGATAACACCATACAAACACTGTCTACAAACAAACACATAACACCATACAAACACTGTCTACTGACAACACACTGATAACACCATACAAGCACTATGTACTGACACACTGATAACACCATACAAACACTGTCTACTAACACACTGATAACACCATACAAACACTGTCTACTAACACACTGATTACACCATACAAACACTGTCTACTGACAACACACTGATAAAACCATACAAACACTGTCAACTAAACACAGAAACAATATACAAACACTGTCTACTAACAGACTGATTACACCATACAAACACTGTCTACTAACAGACTGATAACACCATACAAACACTGTCTACTAACAGACTGATAACACCATACAAACAATGTCAACTAAACAAAGAAACACCATACAAACACTGTCTACTAACACACTGATAACACCATACAAACACTGTCTACTGACAACACACTGATAACACCATACAAACACTGTGTACTGACACACTGATAACCCCATACAAACAATGACAACTAAACACAGAAACACCATACAAACACTGTGTACTGACACACTGATAACACCATACAAACACTGTGTACTGACACACTGATAACACCATACAAACACTGTGTACTGACACACTGATAACACCATACAAACACTGTCAACTAAACACAGATAACACCATACAAACACTGTCTACTGACACACTGATAACACCATACAAACACTGTCTACTAACACACTGATAACACCATACAAACACTGTCTACTGACACACTGATAACACCATACAAACACTGTCTACTGACACACTGATAACACCATACAAACACTGTCTACTAACACACTGATTACACCATACAAACACTGTCTACTAAAACACTGATAACACCATACAAACACTGTCTACTAACACACTGATAACACCATACAAACACTGTCTACTGACACACTGATAACACCATACAAACACTGTCTACTGACAACACACTGATAACACCATACAAACACTGTCTACAAACAAACACATAACACCATACAAACACTGTCTACTAACAACACACTGATAACACCATACAAACACTGTGTACTGACACACTGATAACACCATACAAACACTGTCTACTAAACACACTGATAACACCATACAAACACTGTCTACTAACACACTGATAACACCATACAAACACTGTCTACTGACAACACACTGATAACACCATACAAACACTGTGTACTGACACACTGATAACACCATACAAACACTGTCTACTAACAACACACTGATAACACCATACAAACACTGTGTACTGACACACTGATAACACCATACAAACACTGTGTACTGACACACTGATAACACCATACAAACACTGTGTACTGACACACTGATAACACCATACAACCACTGTCTACTAACACACTGATAACACCATACAAACACTGTCTACTGACATACTGATAACACCATACAACCACTGTCTACTAACACACTGATAACACCCTACAAACACTGTCTACTGACACACTGATAACACCATACAAACACTGTCTACTGACACACTGATAACACCATACAAACACTGTCTACTAACACACTGATAACACCATACAAACACTGTCTACTAACACACTAATAACACCATACAAACACTGTCTACTAACACACTGATAACACCATACAAACACTGTCTACTGACATACTGATAACACCATACAAACACTGTGTACTAACAACACACTGATAACACTCATACAAACACTGTCTACTGACACACACCGATAACACCATACAAACACTGTCTACTGACACACTGATAACACCATACAAACACTGTCTACTAACACACTGATAACACCATACAAACACTGTCTACTAACACACTGATAACACCATACAAACACTGTCTACTAACACACTAATAACACCATACAAACACTGTCTACTAACACACTGATAACACCATACAAACACTGTCTACTAACACACTGATAACACCATACAAACAATGTCTACTAACACACTGATAACACCATACAAACACTGTCTACTGACAACACACTGATAACACCATACAAACACTGTCTACTGACACACTGATAACACCATACAAACACTGTCTACTGACAACACACTGATAACACCATACAAACACTGTCTACAAACAAACACATAACACCATACAAACACTGTCTACTGACAACACACTGATAACACCATACAAGCACTATGTACTGACACACTGATAACACCATACAAACACTGTCTACTAACACACTGATAACACCATACAAACACTGTCTACTAACACACTGATTACACCATACAAACACTGTCTACTGACAACACACTGATAAAACCATACAAACACTGTCAACTAAACACAGAAACAATATACAAACACTGTCTACTAACAGACTGATTACACCATACAAACACTGTCTACTAACACACTGATAACACCATACAAACACTGTCTACTAACACACTGATAACACCATACAAACACTGTCTACTAACAGACTGATAACACCATACAAACAATGTCAACTAAACAAAGAAACACCATACAAACACTGTCTACTAACACACTGATAACACCATACAAACACTGTCTACTGACAACACACTGATAACACCATACAAACACTGTGTACTGACACACTGATAACCCCATACAAACAATGACAACTAAACACAGAAACACCATACAAACACTGTGTACTGACACACTGATAACACCATACAAACAATGTCTACTAACACACTGATAACACCATACAAACATTGTCTACTGACAACACACTGATAACACCATACAAACACTGTCTACAAACAAACACATAACACCATACAAACACTGTCTACTGACAACACACTGATAACACCATACAAACACTGTGTACTGACACACTGATAACACCATACAAACACTGTCTACTAACACACTGATAACACCATACAAACACTGTCTACTAACACACTGATTACACCATACAAACACTGTCTACTGACAACACACTGATAACACCATACAAACACTGTCAACTAAACACAGATAACAATATACAAACACTGTCTACTAACACACTGATAACACCATACAAACACTGTCTACTAACACACTGATAACACCATACAAACACTGTCTACTGACATACTGATAACACCATACAACCACTGTCAACTAAACAAAGAAACACCATACAAACACTGTCTACTAACACACTGATAACACCATACAAACACTGTCTACTGACAACACACTGATAACACCATACAAACACTGTGTACTGACACACTGATAACCCCATACAAACACTGACAACTAAACACAGATAACACCATACAAACACTGTGTACTGACACACTGATAACACCATACAAACACTGTGTACTGACACACTGATAACACCATACAAACACTGTCTACTGACAACACACTGATAACACCATACAAACACTGTCTACTAACACACTGATAACACCATACAAACACTGTCTACTAACACACTGATAACACCATACAAACACTGTCTACTAACACACTGATAACACCATACAAACACTGTCTACTAACACACTGATAACACCATACAAACACTGTCTACTAACACACAGATAACACCATACAAACACTGTCTACTAACACACTGATAACACCATACAAACACTGTCTACTGACAACACACTGATAACACCATACAAACACTGTGTACTGACACACTGATAACACCATACAAACACTGTCTACTAACACACAGATAACACTATACAAACACTGTGTACTGACACACTGATAACACCATACAAACACTGTGTACTGACACACTGATAACACCATACAAACACTGTGTACTGACACACTGATAACACCATACAACCACTGTCTACTAACACACTGATAACACCATACAAACACTGTCTACTGACACACTGATAACACCATACAAACCACTGTCTACTAACACACTGATAACACCATACAAACACTGTCTACTGACACACTGATAACACCATACAAACACTGTCTACTGACACACTGATAACACCATACAAACACTGTCTACTAACACACTAATAACACCATACAAACACTGTCTACTAACACACTGATAACACCATACAAACACTGTCTACTGACACACTGATAACACCATACAAACACTGTCTACTAACACACTGATAACACCATACAAACACTGTCTACTGACACACTGATAACACCATACAAACACTGTCTACTGACACACACTGATAACACCATACAAACACTGTCTACTAACACACTGATAACACCATACAAACACTGTCTACTAACACACTGATAACACCATACAAACACTGTCTACTAACACACTGATAACACCATACAAACACTGTCTACTAACACACTGATAACACCATACAAACACTGTCTACTAACACACTGATAACACCATACAAACACTGTCTACTAACACACTGATAACACCATACAAACACTGTCTACTGACAACACACTGATAACACCATACAAACACTGTCTACAAACAAACACATAACACCATACAAACACTGTCTACTAACAACACACTGATAACACCATACAAACACTGTGTACTGACACACTGATAACACCATACAAACACTGTCTACTAACACACTGATAACACCATACAAACCTGTCTACAGTGTACTGACAACACACTGATAAACCATACAAACACTGTCTACTAAACACACTGATAACACCATACAAACACTGTCTACTAACACACTGATAACACCATACAAACACTGTCTACTAACACACTGATAACACCATACAAACACTGTCAACTAAACACTGAAACACCATACAAACACTGTCTACTAACACACTGATAACACCATACAAACACTGTCTACTGACAACACACTGATAACACCATACAAACACTGTCTACACACACTGATAATACACACTGACTAACACAGATAACACCATACAAACACTGTGTACTGACACACTGATAACACCATACAAACACTGTGTACTGACACACTGATAACACCATACAAACACTGTCTACTGACAACACACTGATAACACATACAAACACTGTCTACTGACAACACACTGATAACACCATACAAACACTGTCTACTGACACACTGATAACACCATACAAACACTGTCTACTGTCTACAAACACTGACACACATGATAACACCATACAAACACTGTCTACTGACACACTGATAACACCATACAAACACTGTCTACTAACACACTGATAACACCATACAAACACTGTCTACTAACACACTGATAACACCATACAAACACTGTCTACTAACACACTGATAACACCATACAAACACTGTCTACTAACACACTGATAACACCATACAAACACTGTCTCACACTGATAACACCATACAAACACTGTCTACTAACACACTGATAACACCATACAAACACTGTGTACTGACACACTGATAACACCATACAAACACTGTGTACTGACACACTGATAACACCATACAAACACTGTCTACTGACAACACACTGATAACACCATACAAACACTGTGTACTGACACACTGATAACACCATACAAACACTGTCTACTAACACACTGATAACACCCTACAAACACTGTCTACTGACACACTGATAACACCATACAAACACTGTGTACTGACACACTGACAACACCATACAAACACTGTCTACTGAACACACTGATAACACCATACAAACACTGTCTACTAACACACTGATAACACCATACAAACACTGTCTACTGACACACACTGATAACACCATACAAACACTGTCTACTGAACACACTGATAACACCATACAAACACTGTCTACTGACACACTGATAACACCATACAAACACTGTCTACTAACACACTGATAACACCATACAAACACTGTCTACTGACAACACACTGATAACACCATACAAACACTGTCTACTAACACACTGATAACACCATACAAACACTGTCTACTGACACACTGATAACACCATACAAACACTGTCTACTAACACACTGATAACACCATACAAACACTGTCTACTGACACACTGATAACAACCTACAAACACTGTCTACTGACACACTGATAACCATACAAACACTGTCTATAACACACTGATAACACCATACAAACACTGTCTACTAACACACTGATAACACCATACAAACACTGTCTACTAACACACTGATTACCATACAAACACTGTCTACTAACACACTGATAACACCATACAAACACTGTCTACTAACACACTGATAACACCATACAAACACTGTCTACTAACACACTGATAACACCATACAAACACTGTCTACTAACACACTGATAACACCATACAAACACTGTCTACTGACAACACACTGATAACACCATACAAACACTGTCTACTGACAACACACTGATAACACACATACATACAAACACTGTCTACTAACACACTGATAACACCATACAAACACTGTCTACTAACACACTGATAACACCATACAAACACTGTCTACTAACACACTGATAACACCATACAAACACTGTCTACTGACAACACACTGATAACACCATACAAACACTGTCTACTAACACACTGATAACACCATACAAACACTGTCTACTGACACACACTGATAACACCATACAAACACGGTCTACTAACACACTGATAACACCATACAAACACTGTCTACTAACACACTGATTACACCATACAAACACTGTCTACTGACAACACACTGATAAAACCATACAAACACTGTCAACTAAACACAGATAACAATATACAAACACTGTCTACTAACAGACTGATAACACCATACAAACACTGTCTACTAACACACTGATAACACCATACAAACACTGTCTACTAACAGACTGATAACACCATACAAACAAAACAAAGAAACACCATACAAACACTGTCTACTAACACACTGATAACACCATACAAACACTGTCTACTGACAACACACTGATAACACCATACAAACACTGTGTACTGACACACTGATAACCCCATACAAACAATGACAACTAAACACAGAAACACCATACAAACACTGTGTACTGACACACTGATAACACCATACAAACACTGTCTACTAACACACTGATAACACCATACAAACACTGTCTACTGACAACACACTGATAACACCATACAAACACTGTCTACTGACACACTGATAACACCATACAAATACTGTCTACTAACACACTGATAACACCATACAAACACTGTCTACTAACACACTGATAACACCATACAAACACTGTCTACTAACACACTGATAACACCATACAAACACTGTCTACTGACAACACTGATAACACCATACAAACACTGTCTACTGACTAACACACTGATAACACCATACAAACACTGTCTACTAACAACACACTGATAACACCATACAAACACTGTCTACAAACAAACACATAACACCATACAAACACTGTCTACTAACAACACACTGATAACACCATACAAACACTGTGTACTGACACACTGATAACACCATACAAACACTGTGTACTGACACACTGATAACACCATACAAACACTGTCTACTGACAACACACTGATAACACCATACAAACACTGTCTACTGAACACACTGATAACACCATACAAACACTGTCTACTAACAACACACTGATAACACCCTACAAACACTGTCTACTGACACACTGATAACACCATACAAACACTGTCTACTGACACACTGATAACACCATACAAACACTGTCTACTAACACACTGATAACACCATACAAACACTGTGTACTGACACACTGATAACACCATACAAACACTGTCTACTAACACACTGATAACACCATACAAACACTGTCTACTGACACACTGATAACACCATACAAACACTGTCTACTAACACACTGATAACACCATACAAACACTGTCTACTAACACACAGATAACACCATACAAACACTGTATACTAACAACACACTGATAACACAATACAAACACTGTGTACTGACACACTGATAACACCATACAAACACTGTCTACTAACACACTGATAACACCATACAAACACTGTCTACTGACACACACTGATAACACCATACAAACACTGCCTACTAACACACTGATTACACCATACAAACACTGTCTACTGACACACTGATAACACCATACAAACACTGTCTACTAACACACTGATAACACCATACAAACACTGTCTACTAACACACTGATAACACCATACAAACACTGTCTACTAACACACTGATAACACCATACAAACACTGTCTACTGACACACACTGATAACACCATACAAACACTGTCTACTAACACACTGATAACACCATACAAACACTGTCTACTAACACACTGATAACACCATACAAACACTGTCTACTAACACACTGATAACACCATACAAACACTGTCTACTAACACACTGATAACACCATACAAACACTGTCTACTGACAACACACTGATAACACCATACAAACACTGTCTACTGACACACTGATAACACCATACAAACACTGTCTACTAACACACTGATAACACCATACAAACACTGTCTACTGACAACACACTGATAAAACCATACAAACACTGTGTACTAAACACACTGATAACACCATACAAACACTGTCTACTAACACACTGATAACACCATACAAACACTGTCTACTGACACACACTGATAACACCATACAAACACTGTCTACTAACACACTGATAACACCATACAAACACTGTCTACTAACACACTGATAACACCATACAAACACTGTCTACTAACACACTGATAACACCATACAAACACTGTCTACTGACAACACACTGATAACACCATACAAACACTGTCTACTGACACACTGATAACACCATACAAACACTGTCTACTAAACACACTGATAACACCATACAAACACTGTCTACTGACACACTGATAACACCATACAAACACTGTCTACTAACACACTGATAACACCATACAAACACTGTCTACTGACAACACACTGATAACACCATACAAACACTGTCTACTAACACACACTGATAACACCATATACAAACACTGTCTACTGACAACACACTGATAACACCATACAAACACTGTCTACTGACAACACACTGATAACACCATACAAACACTGTCTACTGACAACACTGATAACACCATACAAACCACTGTCTACTAACACACTGATAACACCATACAAACACTGTCTACTAACACACTGATAACACCATACAAACACTGTCTACTGACACACACTGATAACACCATACAAACACTGTCTACTAACACACTGATAACACCATACAAACACTGTCTACTAACACACTGATAACACCATACAAACACTGTCTACTAACACACTGATAACACCATACAAACACTGTCTACTAACACACTGATAACACCATACAAACACTGTCTACTGACACACTGATAACACCATACAAACACTGTCTACTAACACACTGATAACACCATACAAACACTGTCTACTGACACACTGATAACACCATACAAACACTACAAACACTGTCTACTAACACACTGATAACACCATACAAACACTGTCTACTAACACACTGATAACACCATACAAACACTGTCTACTAACACACTAATAACACCATACAAACACTGTCTACTAACACACTGATAACACCATACAAACACTGTCTACTAACACACTGATAACACCATACAAACAATGTCTACTAACACACTGATAACACCATACAAACATTGTCTACTGACAACACACTGATAACACCATACAAACACTGTCTACAAACAAACACATAACACCATACAAACACTGTCTACTGACAACACACTGATAACACCATACAAGCACTATGTACTGACACACTGATAACACCATACAAACACGGTCTACTAACACACTGATAACACCATACAAACACTGTCTACTAACACACTGATTACACCATACAAACACTGTCTACTGACAACACACTGATAAAACCATACAAACACTGTCAACTAAACACAGATAACAATATACAAACACTGTCTACTAACAGACTGATAACACCATACAAACACTGTCTACTAACAGACTGATAACACCATACAAACAATGTCTACTAACACACTGATAACACCATACAAACAATGTCTACTAAACACACTGAAACACCATACAAACACTGTCTACTAACACACTGATAACACCATACAAACACTGTCTACTGATAACACACTGATAACACCATACAAACACTGTGTACTGACACACTGATAACCCCATACAAACACTGTCTACTAACACACTGATAACACCATACAAACACTGTCTACTGACACACTGATAACACCATACAAACACTGTCTACTGACACACTGATAACACCATACAAACACTGTCTACTAACACACTGATAACACCATACAAACACTGTCAACACACTGATAACACCATACAAACACTGTCTACTGACACACTGATAACACCATACAAACACTGTCTACTGACAACACACTGATAACACCATACAAACACTGTCTACTAACACACTGATAACACCATACAAACACTGCTAACACACTGATAACACCATACAAACACTGTCTACTGACACACTGATAACACCATACAAACACTGTCTACTAACACACACTGATAACACCATACAAATACTGTCTACAACACACTGATAACACCATACAAACACTGTGTACTGACACACTGATAACCCCATACAAACACTGTCTACTAACACACTGATAACACCATACAAACACTGTCTACTGACAACACACTGATAACACCATACAAACACTGTCTACTAACACACTGATAACACCATACAAACACTGTCTACTAACACACTGATAACACCATACAAACACTGTCTACTAACAACACACTGATAACACCATACAAACACTGTCTACTGACAACACACTGATAACACCATACAAACACTGTCTACTGACACACACTGATAACACATACAAACACTGTCTACTAACAACACACTGATAACACCATACAAACACTGTCTACTAACAACACACTGATAACACCATACAAACACTGTCTACTAACACACACTGATAACACCATACAAACACTGTCTACTAACACACTGATAACACCATACAAACACTGTCTACTAACAACACACTGATAACACCATACAAACACTGTCTACTGACACACTGATAACACCATACAAACACTGTCTACTGACAACACACTGATAACACCATACAAACACTGTCTACTAACACACTGATAACACCATACAAACACTGTCTACTGACACACTGATAACACCATACAAACACTGTCTACTAACAACACACTGATAACACCATACAAACACTGTCTACTGACACACACTGATAACACCATACAAACACTGCCTACTGACACACTGATAACACCATACAAACACTGTCTACTAACACACTGATAACACCATACAAACACTGTCTACTAACACACTGATAACACCATACAAACACTGTCTACTAACAACATACTGATAACACCATACAAACACTGTCTACTAACACACTGATAACACCATACAAACACTGTCTACTGACAACACACTGATAACACCATACAAACACTGCCTACTGACACACTGATAACACCATACAAACACTGTCTACTAACACACTGATAACACCATACAAACACTGTCTACTGACACACTGATAACACCATACAAACACTGTCTACTAACACACTGATAACACCATACAAACACTGTCTACTAACACACTGATAACACCATACAAACACTGTCTACTAACACACTGATAACACCATACAAACACTGTCTACTAACACACTGATAACACCATACAAACACTGTCTACTGACAACACACTGATAACACCATACAAACACTGTCTACAAACAAACACTGATAACACCATACAAACACTGTCTACTGACAACACACTGATAACACCATACAAACACTGTCTACTAAACACACTGATAACACCATACAAACACTGTCTACTAACACACTGATAACACCATACAAACACTGTCTACTAACACACACTGATAACACCATACAAACACTGTCTACTGAACACACTGATAACACCATACAAACACTGTGTACTAACACACTGATAACACCATACAAACACTGTCTACTAACACACTGATAACACCATACAAACACTGTCTACTGAACACACACTGATAACACCATACAAACACTGTCTACTAACAACACACTGATAACACCATACAAACACTGTCTACTAACACACTGATAACACCATACAAACACTGTCTACTGAACACACTGATAACACCATACAAACACTGTCTACTAACACACTGATAACACCATACAAACACTGTCTACTGACAACACACTGATAACACCATACAAACACTGTCTACTGACAACACACTGATAACACCATACAAACACTGTCTACTAACACACTGATAACACCATACAAACACTGTCTACTAACACACTGATAACACCATACAAACACTGTCTACTAACACACTGATAACACCATACAAACACTGTCTACTGACAACACTGATAACACACTGATAACACCATACAAACACTGTCTACTAACACACTGATAACACCATACAAACACTGTCTACTAACACACTGATAACACCATACAAACACTGTCTACTGACACACACTGATAACACCATACAAACACTGTCTACTAACAACACACTGATAACACCATACAAACACTGTGTACTGACACACTGATAACACCATACAAACACTGTGTACTGACACACTGATAACACCATACAAACACTGTCTACTAACACACTGATAACACCATACAAACACTGTCTACTGACAACACACTGATAACACAATACAAACACTGCCTACTGACACACTGATAACACCATACAAACACTGTGTACTAACACACTGATAACACCATACAAACACTGTCTACTGACAACACACTGATAACACCATACAAACACTGTCTACTGACAACACACTGATAACACCATACAAACACTGTCTACTAACACACTGATAACACACTGATAACACCATACAAACACTGTCTACTGACACACTGATAACACCATACAAACACTGTCTACTGACACACACTGATAACACCATACAAACACTGTCTACTAACACACTGATAACACCATACAAACACTGTCTACTAACACACTGATAACACCATACAAACACTGTCTACTAACACACTGATAACACCATACAAACACTGTCTACTAACAACACACTGATAACACCATACAAACACTGTCTACTGACACACTGATAACACCATACAAACACTGTCTACTGACACACTGATAACACCATACAAACACTGTCTACTAACACACTGATAACACCATACAAACACTGTCTACTAACACACTGATAACACCATACAAACACTGTCTACTAACACACACTGATGATAACACCATACAAACACTGTCTACTGACACACACTGATAACACCATACAAACACTGTCTACTAACACACTGATAACACCATACAAACACTGTCTACTAACACACTGATAACACCATACAAACACTGTCTACTGACACACTGATAACACCATACAAACACTGTCTACTGACACAACACACTGATAACACCATACAAACACTGTCTACTAACACAACACACTGATAACACCATACAAACACTGTCTACTGACACACTGACAACACCATACAAACACTGTCTACTGACAACACACTGATAACACCATACAAACACTGTCTACTGACACACTGATAACACCATACAAACACTGTCTACTGACAACACACTGATAACACCATACAAACACTGTCTACTGACAACACACTGATAACACCATACAAACACTGTCTACTAACACACTGATAACACCATACAAACACTGTCTACTAACACACTGATAACACCATACAAACACTGTCTACTAACACACTGATAACACCATACAAACACTGTCTACTAACACACTGATAACACCATACAAACACTGTCTACTAAACACACTGATAACACCATACAAACACTGTCTACTAACACACTGATAACACCATACAAACACTGTCTACTGACAACACACTGATAACACCATACAAACACTGTCTACTGACACACTGATAACACCATACAAACACTGTCTACTAACACACACTGATAACACCATACAAACACTGTCTACTAACAACACACTGATAACACCATACAAACACTGTCTACTGACACACTGATAACACCATACAAACACTGTCTACTGACACACTGACAACACCATACAAACACTGTCTACTGACAACACACTGATAACACCATACAAACACTGTCTACTGACACACTGACAACACCATACAAACACTGTCTACTACAACACACTGATAACACCATACAAACACTGTCTACTGACACACTGATAACACCATACAAACACTGTCTACTAACACACTGATAACACCATACAAACACTGTCTACTGACACACTGATAACACCATACAAACACTGTCTACTGACACACTGATAACACCATACAAACACTGTCTACTAACACACTGATAACACCATACAAACACTGTCTACTAACACACTGATAACACCATACAAACACTGTCTACTAACACACTGATAACACCATACAAACACTGTCTACTAACACACTGATAACACCATACAAACACTCACTGATAACACCATACAAACACTGTCTACTGACAACACACTGATAACACCATACAAACACTGTCTACTAACACACTGATAACACCATACAAACACTGTCTACTACACACTGATAACACCATACAAACACTGTCTACTAACACACTGACAACACCATACAAACACTGTCTACTAACACACTGATAACACCATACAAACACTGTCTACTAACAACACACTGATAACACCATACAAACACTGTCTACTAACACACTGATAACACCATACAAACACTGTCTACTAACACACTGATAACACCATACAAACACTGTCTACTAACACACTGATAACACCATACAAACACTGTCTACTGACAACACACTGATAACACCATACAAACACTGTCTACAAACACACTGATAACACCATACAAACACTGTCTACTGACAACACACTGATAACACCATACAAACACTGTGTACTGACACACTGATAACACCATACAAACACTGTCTACTAACACACTGATAACACCATACAAACACTGTCTATAACACACTGATAACACCATACACTGTCTACTACAACACACTGATAACACCATACAAACACTGTCTACTAACACACTGATAACACCATACAAACACTGTCTACTGACACACTGATAACACCATACAAACACTGTCTACTAACACACACTGATAACACCATACAAACATGTCAACTAACACACTGATAACACCATACAAACACTGTCTACTAACACACTGATAACACCATACAAACACTGTCTACTGACAACACACTGATAACACCATACAAACACTGTCTACTGACACACACTGATACCATACAAACACTGTCTAACACACTGATAACACCATACAAACACTGTCTACTGACACACACTGATAACACCATACAAACACTGTCTACTAACACACTGATAACACCATACAAACACTGTCTACTAACACACTGATAACACCATACAAACACTGTCTACTAACACACTGATAACACCATACAAACACTGTCTACTAACACACTGATAACACCATACAAACACTGTCTACTAACACACTGATAACACCATACAAACACTGTCTACTAACAACACACTGATAACACCATACAAACACTGTCTACTAACACACTGATAACACCATACAAACACTGTCTACTAACACACTGATAACACCATACAAACACTGTCTACTAACAACACACTGATAACACCATACAAACACTGTCTACTGACACACTGATAACACCATACAAACACTGTCTACTACACACACTGATAACACCATACAAACACTGTCTACTGACACACTGATAACACCATACAAACACTGTCTACTAACACACTGATAACACCATACAAACACTGTCTACTGACAACACACTGATAACACCATACAAACACTGTCTACTGACACACTGATAACACCATACAAACACTGTCTACTAACAACACACTGATAACACCATACAAACACTGTCTACTAACACACTGATAACACCATACCATACAAACACTGTCTACTGACACACTGATAACACCATACAAACACTGTCTACTGACACACTGATAACACCATACAAACACTGTCTACTAACACACTGATAACACCATACAAACACTGTCTACTGACACACTCAAACACTGTCTACTGACACACTGATAACACCATACAAACACTGTCTACTAACAACACACTGATAACACCATACAAACACTGTCTACTGACACACTGATAACACCATACAAACCATACAAACACTGTCTACTAACACACTGATAACACCATACAAACACTGTCTACTGACACACACTGATAACACCATACAAACACTGTCTACTAACAACACACTGATAACACCATACAAACACTGTCTACTGACACACACTGATAACACCATACAAACACTGTCTACTAACACACTGATAACACCATACAAACACTGTCTACTAACACACTGATAACACCATACAAACACTGTCTACTAACACACTGATAACACCATACAAACACTGTCTACTAACACACTGATAACACCATACAAACACTGTCTACTAACACACACTGATAACACCATACAAACACTGTCTACTAACACACTGATAACACCATACAAACACTGTCTACTAACACACTGATAACACCATACAAACACTGTCTACTGACAACACACTGATAACACCATACAAACACTGTCTACTAACACACTGATAACACCATACAAACACTGTCTACTGACAACACACTGATAACACCATACAAACACTGTCTACTAACACACTGATAACACCATACAAACACTGTCTACTAACACACTGATACACACACACACTGATAACACCATACAAACACTGTCTACTAACACACTGATAACACCATACAAACACTGTCTACTGACAACACACTGATAACACCATACAAACACTGTCTACTAAACACACTGATAACACCATACAAACACTGTCTACTAACACACTGATAACACCATACAAACACTGTCTACTAACACACTGATAACACCATACAAACACTGTCTACTAACACACTGATAATACCATACAAACACTGTCTACTAACACACAGATAACACCATACAAACACTGTCTACTGACAACACACTGATAACACCATACAAACACTGTCTACTGACAACACACTGATAACACCATACAAACACTGTGTACTGACACACTGATAACACCATACAAACACTGTCTACTAACACACTGATAACACCATACAAACACTGTCTACTGACACACTGATAACACCATACAAACACTGTCTACTAACACACTGATAACACCATACAAACACTGTCTACTGACAACCTGATAACACCATACAAACACTGTCTACTAACAACACACTGATAACACCATACAAACACTACTAACACACTGATAACACCATACAAACACTGTCTACTGACAACACACTGATAACACCATACAAACACTGTCTACTGACACACACTGATAACACCATACAAACACTGTCTACTAACACACTGATAACACCATACAAACACTGTCTACTAACAACACACTGATAACACCATACAAACACTGTCTACTGACAACACACTGATAACACCATACAAACACTGTCTACTAACACACTGATAACACCATACAAACACTGTCTACTGACACACTGATAACACCATACAAACACTGTCTACTAACACACTGATAACACCATACAAACACTGTCTACTAACACACTGATAACACCATACAAACACTGTCTACTAACAACACACTGATAACACCATACAAACACTGTCTACTAACACACATGATAACACCATACAAACACTGTCTACTAACACACTGATAACACCATACAAACACTGTCTACTGACAACACACTGATAACACCATACAAACACTGTGTACTGACAAACACACTGATAACACCATACAAACACTGTCTACTGAACAACACACTGATAACACCATACAAACACTGTGTACTGACACACTGATAACACCATACAAACACTGTCTACTGACAACACACTGATAACACCATACAAACACTGTCTACTAACACACTGATAACACCATACAAACACTGTCTACTAACACACTGATAACACCATACAAACACTGTCTACTAACACACTGATAACACCATACAAACACTGTCACTGTCTACTAACACACTGATAACACCATACAAACACTGTCTACTAACACACTGATAACACCATACAAACACTGTCTACAACACACTGATAACACCATACAAACACTGTCTACAAACACACTGATAACACCATACAAACACTGTCTACTGACACACACTGATAACACCATACAAACACTGTCTACTAACACACTGATAACACCATACAAACACTGTCTACTAACACACTGATAACACCATACAATACAAACACTGTCTACTAACACAACACTGATAACACCATACAAACACTGTCTACTGACAACACACTGATAACACCATACAAACACTGTCTACTAACAACACACTGATAACACCATACAAACACTGTCTACTGACACACACTGATAACACCATACAAACACTGTCTACTGACACACTGATAACACCATACAAACACTGTCTACTAACACACACTGATAACACCATACAAACACTGTCTACTAACAACACACTGATAACACCATACAAACACTGTCTACTGACACACACTGATAACACCATACAAACACTGTCTACTGACAACACACTGATAACACCATACAAACACTGTCTACTGACTAACACACTGATAACACCATACAAACACTGTCTACTGACACACTGATAACACCATACAAACACTGTCTACTAACACACTGATAACACCATACAAACACTGTCTACTGACAACACACTGATAACACCATACAAACACTGTCTACTAACACACTGATAACACCATACAAACACTGTCTACTAACACACTGATAACACCATACAAACACTGTCTACTAACACACTGATAACACCATACAAACACTGTCTACTAACAACACACTGATAACACCATACAAACACTGTCTACTAACACACTGATAACACCATACAAACACTGTCTACTAACAACACACTGATAACACCATACAAACACTGTCTACTAACACACTGATAACACCATAACACCATACAAACACTGTCTACTAACAACACACTGATAACACCATACAAACACTGTCTACTGACAACACACTGATAACACCATACAAACACTGTCTACTAACACACTGATAACACCATACAAACACTGTCTACTAACAACACACTGATAACACCATACAAACACTGTCTACTACTGACACACTGATAACACCATACAAACACTGTCTACTAACAACACACTGATAACACCATACAAACACTGTCTACTAACACACTGATAACACCATACAAACACTGTCTACTGAACAACACACTGATAACACCATACAAACACTGTCTACTAACACACTGATAACACCATACAAACACTGTCTACTAACAACACACTGATAACACCATACAAACACTGTCTACTGAACACACTGATAACACCATACAAACACTGTCTACTAACAACACACTGATAACACCATACAAACACTGTCTACTAACACACTGATAACACCATACAAACACTGTCTACTGACACACTGATAACACCATACAAACACTGTCTACTAACACACTGATAACACCATACAAACACTGTCTACTAACACACTGATAACACCATACAAACACTGTCTACTAAACAACACACTGATAACACCATACAAACACTGTCTACTGACACACTGATAACACCATACAAACACTGTCTACTAACACACTGATAACACCATACAAACACTGTCTACTAACAACACACTGATAACACCATACAAACACTGTCTACTAACACACTGATAACACCATACAAACACTGTCTACAACAACACACACTGATAACACCATACAAACACTGTCTACTAACACACTGATAACACCATACAAACACTGTCTACTAACAACACACTGATAACACCATACAAACACTGTCTACTAACACACTGATAACACCATACAAACACTGTCTACTAACACACTGATAACACCACAAACACTGTCTACTAACACACTGATAACACCATACAAACACTGTCTACTGACACACTGATAACACCATACAAACACTGTCTACAAACAAACACATAACACCATACAAACACTGTCTACTAACAACACACTGATAACACCATACAAACACTGTGTACTGACACACTGATAACACCATACAAACACTGTCTACTAACACACTGATAACACCATACAAACACTGTCTACTAACACACTGATAACACCATACAAACACTGTCTACTGACAACACACTGATAACACCATACAAACACTGTCTACTAACACACAGATAACAATATACAAACATCACTGATAACACCATACAAACACTGTCTACTAACACACTGATAACACCATACAAACACTGTCTACTGACAACACACTGATAACACCATACAAACACTGTCTACTGACACACACTGATAACACCATACAAACACTGTCTACTAACACACTGATAACACCATACAAACACTGTCTACTAACACACTGATAACACCATACAAACACTGTCTACTAACACACTGATAACACCATACAAACACTGTCTACTGACAACACACTGATAACACCATACAAACACTGTCTACTGACACACTGATAACACCATACAAACACTGTCTACTAACACACTGATAACACCATACAAACACTGTCTACTGACACACTGATAACACCATACAAACACTGTCTACTGACACACTGATAACACCATACAAACACTGTCTACTAACACACTGATAACACCATACAAACACTGTCTACTAACACACTGATAACACCATACAAACACTGTCTACTAACACACTGATAACACCATACAAACACTGTCTACTGACACACTGATAACACCATACAAACACTGTCTACTAACACACTGATAACACCATACAAACACTGTCTACTAACACACTGATAACACCATACAAACACTGTCTACTAACACACTGATAACACCATACAAACACTGTCTACTAACACACTGATAACACCATACAAACACTGTCTACTAACACACTGATAACACACCATACAAACACTGTCTACTGACAACACACTGATAACACCATACAAACACTGTCTACTGACACACTGATAACACCATACAAACACTGTCTACTAAACACACTGATAACACCATACAAACACTGTCTACTGACACACTGATAACACCATACAAACACTGTCTACTAACACACTGATAACACCATACAAACACTGTCTACTGACAACACACTGATAACACCATACAAACACTGTCTACTAACAACACACTGATAACACCATACAAACACTGTCTACTAACACACTGATAACATATATACAAACACTGTCTACTAACACACTGATAACACCATACAAACACTGTCTACTAACACACTGATAACACCATACAAACACTGTCTACTAACACACTGATAACACCATACAAACACTGTCTACTGACACACACTGATAACACCATACAAACACTGTCTACTGACACACTGATAACACCATACAAACACTGTCTACTAACAACACACTGATAACACCATACAAACACTGTCTACTAACACACTGATAACACCATACAAACACTGTCTACTAACAACACACTGATAACACCATACAAACACTGTCTACTACTAACAACACACTGATAACACCATACAAACACTGTCTACTGACAACACACTGATAACACCATACAAACACTGTCTACTGACAACACACTGATAACACCATACAAACACTGTCTACTAACACACTGATAACACCATACAAACACTGTCTACTAACACACTGATAACACCATACAAACACTGTCTACTGACAACACACTGATAACACCATACAAACACTGTCTACTGACACACTGATAACACCATACAAACACTGTCTACTAACACACTGATAACACCATACAAACACTGTCTACTAACACACTGATAACACACCATACAAACACTGTCTACTAACACACTGATAACACCATACAAACACTGTCTACTAACACACAGATAACACCATACAAACACTGTCTACTAACAACACACTGATAACACCATACAAACACTGTCTACTAACACACTGATAACACCATACAAACACTGTCTACTAACAACACACTGATAACACCATACAAACACTGTCTACTAACAACACACTGATAACACCATACAAACACTGTCTACTGACACACTGATAACACTGATAACACCATACAAACACTGTGTACTGACACACTGATAACACCATACAAACACTGTCTACTGACACACTGATAACACCATACAAACACTGTCTACTAACACACTGATAACACCATACAAACACTGTCTACTGACACACTGATAACACCATACAAACACTGTCTACTAACACACTGATAACACCATACAAACACTGTCTACTGACAACACACTGATAACACCATACAAACACTGTCTACTGACAACACACTGATAACACCATACAAACACTGTCTACTAACAACACACTGATAACACCATACAAACACTGTCTACTAACACACTGATAACACCATACAAACACTGTCTACTGACACACTGATAACACCATACAAACACTGTCTACTAACACACTGATAACACCATACAAACACTGTCTACTGACACACACTGATAACACCATACAAACACTGTCTACTGAACACACTGATATACTGATAACACACACTGATCTACACTGTGTACTGAACACACTGATAACACCATACAAACACTGTCTACTAACACACTGATAACACCATACAAACACTGTCTACTAACACACTGATAACACCATACAAACACTGTCTACTAACACACTGATAACACCATACAAACACTGTCTACTAACACACTGATAACACCATACAAACACTGTCTACTAACACACTGATAACACCATACAAACACTGTCTACTAACAACACACTGATAACACCATACAAACACTGTCTACTAACAACACACTGATAACACCATACAAACACTGTCTACTAACACACTGATAACACCATACACACCATACAAACACTGTGTACTGACACACTGATAACACCATATAAACACTGTGTACTGACACACTGATAACACCATACAAACACTGTCTACTAACACACTGATAACACCATACAAACACTGTCTACTAACACACTGATAACACCATACAAACACTGTCTACTGACAACACACTGATAACACCATACAAACACTGTCTACTAAACACACTGATAACACCATACAAACACTGTCTACTAACACACTGATAACACCATACAAACACTGTCTACTAACACACTGATAACACCATACAAACACTGTCTACTAACACACTGATAACACCATACAAACACTGTCTACTACAACACACTGATAACACCATACAAACACTGTCTACTAACACACTGATAACACCATACAAACACTGTCTACTGACACACTGATAACACCATACAAACACTGTCTACTAACACACTGATAACACCATACAAACACTGTCTACTAACAACACACTGATAACACCATACAAACACTGTCTACTAACACACTGATAACACCATACAAACACTGTCTACTAACACACTGATAACACCATACAAACACTGTCTACTAACACACTGATAACACCATACAAACACTGTCTACTGACAACACACTGATAACACCATACAAACACTGTGTACTGACACACACTGATAACACCATACAAACACTGTCTACTAACAACACACTGATAACACCATACAAACACTGTGTACTGACACCACCATACAAACACTGTCTACTGACACACTGATAACACCATACAAACACTGTGTACTGACACACTGATAACACCATACAAACACTGTCTACTAACACACACTGATAACACCATACAAACACTGTCTACTGACACACTGATAACACCATACAAACACTGTCTACTAACACACTGATAACACCATACAAACACTGTCTACTAACAACACACTGATAACACCATACAAACACTGTCTACTAACAACACACTGATAACACCATACAAACACTGTCTACTGACACACACTGATAACACCATACAAACACTGTCTACTAACACACTAATAACACCATACAAACACTGTCTACTAACACACTGATAACACCATACAAACACTGTCTACTAACACACTGATTACACCATACAAACACTGTCTACTAACACACTGATAACACCATACAAACACTGTCTACTAACACACTGATAACACCATACATAACACACTGTCTACTGACAACACTGATAACACCATACAAACACTGTCTACTAACACACTGTCTACTGACACACACTGATAACACCATACAAACACTGTCTACTAACAACACACTGATAACACCATACAAACACTGTCTACTAACACACTGATAACACCATACAAACACTGTCTACTAAACACACTGATAACACCATACAAACACTGTCTACTAACAACACACTGATAACACCATACAAACACTGTCTACTAACACACTGATAACACCATACAAACACTGTCTACTGAACACACTGATAACACCATACAAACACTGTCTACTAACACACTGATAACACCATACAAACACTGTCTACTAACACACTGATAACACCATACAAACACTGTCTACTAACAACACACTGATAACACCATACAAACACTGTGTACTGACACACTGACAACACCATACAAACACTGTCTACTAACACACTGATAACACCATACAAACACTGTCTACTGTACTGACACACACTGATAACACCATACAAACACTGTCTACTAACACACACTGATAACACCATACAAACACTGTCTACTAACACACTGATAACACCATACAAACACTGTCTACTGACACACTGATAACACCATACAAAAACTGTCTACTAACACACTGATAACACCATACAAACACTGTCTACTGACACACTGATAACACCATACACACTGTACATACACCATACAAACACTGTCTACTGACACACTGATAACACCATACAAACACTGTCTACTAACACACTGATAACACCATACAAACACTGTCTACTGACAACACACTGATAACACCATACAAACACTGTCTACTGACACACTGATAACACCATACAAACACTGTCTACTAACACACTGATAACACCATACAAACACTGTCTACTAACACACTGATAACACCATACAAACACTGTCTACTAACACACTGATAACACCATACAAACACTGTCTACTGACACACACCGATAACACCATACAAACACTGTCTACTGACACACTGATAACACCATACAAACACTGTCAACTAACACACAGATAACACCATACAAACACTGTCTACTAACAACACACTGATAACACCATACAAACACTGTCTACTAACACACTGATAACACCATACAAACACTGTCTACTAACAACACACTGATAACACCATACAAACACTGTCTACTAACACACACTGATAACACCATACAAACACTGTCTACTAACACACTGATAACACCATACAAACACTGTCTACTAACACACTGATAACACCATACAAACACTGTCTACTAACAACACACTGATAACACCATACAAACACTGTCTACTGACAACACACTGATAACACCATACAAACACTGTCTACTGACAACACAGATAACACCATACAAACACTGTCTACTGACACACACTGATAACACCATACAAACACTGTCTACTAACACACTGATAACACCATACAAACACTGTCTACTGACACACACACACTGATAACACCATACAAACACTGTCTACTAACACACACTGATAACACCATACAAACACTGTCTACTAACACACACTGATAACACCATACAAACACTGTCTACTAACAACACACTGATAACACCATACAAACACTGTCTACTGACACACTGATAACACCATACAAACACTGTCTACTAACACACTGATAACACCATACAAACACTGTCTACTGACAACACACTGATAACACCATACAAACACTGTCTACTGAACACACTGATAACACCATACAAACACTGTCTACTGACACAACACACTGATAACACCATACAAACACTGTCTACTGACACACTGATAACACCATACAAACACTGTCTACTGACACACACTGATAACACCATACAAACACTGTCTACTAACACACTGATAACACCATACAAACACTGTCTACTAACACACTGATAACACCATACAAACACTGTCTACTAACACACTGATAACACCATACAAACACTGTCTACTAACAACACACTGATAACACCATACAAACACTGTCTACTAACACACTGATAACACCATACAAACACTGTCTACTGACACACACTGATAACACCATACAAACACTGTCTACTGACAACACACTGATAACACCATACAAACACTGTCTACTAACACACTGATAACACCATACAAACACTGTCTACTAACACACTGATAACACCATACAAACACTGTCTACTAACAACACACTGATAACACCATACAAACACTGTGTACTGACACACTGATAACACCATACAAACACTGTGTACTGACACACTGATAACACCATACAAACACTGTCTACTGACACACTGATAACACCATACAAACACTGTCTACTGACACACTGATAACACCATACAAACACTGTCTACTACAACACACTGATAACACCATACAAACACTGTCTACTGACAACACACTGATAACACCATACAAACACTGTCTACTAACACACTGATAACACCATACAAACACTGTCTACTAACACACTGATAACACCATACAAACACTGTCTACTAACACACTGATAACACCATACAAACACTGTCTACTAACACACTGATAACACCATACAAACACTGTCTACTAACAACACACTGATAACACCATACAAACACTGTCTACTGACACACACTGATAACACCATACAAACACTGTCTACTAACACACACACTGATAACACCATACAAACACTGTCTACTGACACACTGATAACACCATACAAACACTGTCTACTGAACACACTGATAACACCATACAAACACTGTCTACTGACAACACACTGATAACACCATACAAACACTGTCTACTAACAACACACTGATAACACCATACAAACACTGTCTACTAACACACTGATAACACCATACAAACACTGTCTACTAACACACTGATAACACCATACAAACACTGTCTACTAACACACTGATAACACCATACAAACACTGTCTACTAACAACACACTGATAACACCATACAAACACTGTCTACTAACACACTGATAACACCATACAAACACTGTCTACTGACAACACACTGATAACACCATACAAACACTGTCTACTAACAACACACTGATAACACCATACAAACACTGTCTACTGACACACTGATAACACCATACAAACACTGTCTACTGACACACTGATAACACCATACAAACACTGTCTACTAACACACTGATAACACCATACAAACACTGTCTACTAACACACTGATAACACCATACAAACACTGTCTACTAACAACACACTGATAACACCATACAAACACTGTCTACTGACACACTGATAACACCATACAAACACTGTCTACTGACACACTGATAACACCATACAAACACTGTCTACTAACACACTGATAACACCATACAAACACTGTCTACTAACACACTGATAACACCATACAAACACTGTCTACTGACACACTGATAACACCATACAAACACTGTCTACTGACAACACACTGATAACACCATACAAACACTGTCTACTAACACACTGATAACACCATACAAACACTGTCTACTAACACACTGATAACACCATACAAACACTGTCTACTAACACACTGATAACACCATACAAACACTGTCTACTAACACACTGATAACACCATACAAACACTGTCTACTAACACACTGATAACACCATACAAACACTGTCTACTAACACACTGATAACACCATACAAACACTGTCTACTAACACACTGATAACACCATACAAACACTGTCTACTAACACACTGATAACACCATACAAACACTGTCTACTGACACACACCGATAACACCATACAAACACTGCCTACTGACACACTGATAACACCATACAAACACTGTCTACTAACACACTGATAACACCATACAAACACTGTCTACTGACAACACACTGATAACACCATACAAACACTGTCTACTGACAACACACTGATAACACCATACAAACACTGTCTACTGAACACACTGATAACACCATACAAACACTGTCTACTGACACACTGATAACACCATACAAACACTGTCTACTAACAACACACTGATAACACCATACAAACACTGTCTACTCTGACACACTGATAACACCATACAAACACTGTCTACTAACACACTGATAACACCATACAAACACTGTCTACTAACACACTGATAACACCATACAAACACTGTCTACTAACAACACACTGATAACACCATACAAACACTGTGTACTGACACACTGATAACACCATACAAACACTGTGTACTGACACACTGATAACACCATACAAACACTGTCTACTAACACACTGATAACACCATACAAACACTGTCTACTGACAACACACTGATAACATCATACAAACACTGTCTACTGACAACACACTGATAACACCATACAAACACTGTCTACTGACAACACACTGATAACACCATACAAACACTGTCTACTAACACACTGATAACACCATACAAACACTGTCTACTAACACACTGATAACACCATACAAACACTGTCTACTAACACACTGATAACACCATACAAACACTGTCTACTGAACACACTGATAACACCATACAAACACTGTCTACTAACAACACTGATAACACCATACAAACACTGTCTACAAACACTGTCTACAAACACTGTCTACTAACACACTGATAACACCATACAAACACTGTCTACTGACACACTGATAACACCATACAAACACTGTCTACTAACAACACACTGATAACACCATACAAACACTGTCTAACACACTGATAACACCATACAAACACTGTCTACTGACACACTGATAACACCATACAAACACTGTCTACTAACACACTGATAACACCATACAAACACTGTCTACTAACACACTGATAACACCATACAAACACTGTCTACTAACACACTGATAACACCATACAAACACTGTCTACTAACACACTGATAACACCATACAAACACTGTCTACTAACACACTGATAACACCATACAAACACTGTCTACTGACAACACACTGATAACACCATACAAACACTGTCTACTGACACACTGATAACACCATACAAACACTGTCTACTAACAACACACTGATAACACCATACAAACACTGTCTACTGACACACACTGATAACACCATACAAACACTGTCTACTGACACACTGATAACACCATACAAAACACCATACAAACACTGTCTACTGACACACACTGATAACACCATACAAACACTGTCTACTAACAACACACTGATAACACCATACAAACACTGTCTACTACAACACACTGATAACACCATACAAACACTGTCTACTGACACACTGATAACACCATACAAACACTGTCTACTAACACACTGATAACACCATACAAACACTGTCTACTAACACACTGATAACACCATACAAACACTGTCTACTGACACACACACTGATAACACCATACAAACACTGTCTACTGACACACTGATAACACCATACAAACACTGTCTACTAACACACTGATAACACCATACAAACACTGTCTACTAACACACTGATAACACCATACAAACACTGTCTACTGACAACACACTGATAACACCATACAAACACTGTCTACTAACACACTGATAACACCATACAAACACTGTCTACTAACACACTGATAACACCATACAAACACTGTCTACTAACAACACACTGATAACACCATACAAACACTGTCTACTGACACACTGATAACACCATACAAACACTGTCTACTAACACACTGATAACACCATACAAACACTGTCTACTAACACACTGATAACACCATACAAACACTGTCTACTGACAACACACTGATAACACCATACAAACACTGTCTACTGACACACTGATAACACCATACAAACACTGTCTACTAACACACAGATAACACCATACAAACACTGTCTACTAACAACACACTGATAACACCATACAAACACTGTCTACTAACACACTGATAACACCATACAAACACTGTCTACTAACACACTGATAACACCATACAAACACTGTCTACTAACACACTGATAACACCATACAAACACTGTCTACTAACAATGATAACACCATACAAACACTGTCTACTGACAACACTGATAACACCATACAAACACTGTCTACTAACAACACACTGATAACACCATACAAACACTGTCTACTAACAACACACTGATAACACCATACAAACACTGTGTACTGACACACTGATAACACCATACAAACACTGTGTACTGACACACTGATAACACCATACAAACACTGTCTACTAACACACTGATAACACCATACAAACACTGTCTACTAACACACTGATAACACCATACAAACACTGTCTACTAACAACACACTGATAACACCATACAAACACTGTCTACTAACACACTGATAACACCATACAAACACTGTCTACTAACACACTGATAACACCATACAAACACTGTCTACTGACAACACACTGATAACACCATACAAACACTGTCTACTAACACACTGATAACACCATACAAACACTGTCTACTAACACACTGATAACACCATACAAACACTGTCTACTAACACACTGATAACACCATACAAACACTGTCTACTAACAACACACTGATAACACCATACAAACACTGTGTACTGACACACTGATAACACCATACAAACACTGTGTACTGACACACTGATAACACCATACAAACACTGTCTACTGACAACACACTGATAACACCATACAAACACTGTCTACTGACACACTGATAACACCATACAAACACTGTCTACTAACAACACACTGATAACACCATACAAACACTGTGTACTGACACACTGATAACACCATACAAACACTGTCTACTGACACACTGATAACACCATACAAACACTGTGTACTGACACACTGATAACACCATACAAACACTGTCTACTAACACACTGATAACACCATACAAACACTGTCTACTGACACACTGATAACACCATACAAACACTGTCTACTAACACACTGATAACACCATACAAACACTGTCTACTGACAACACACTGATAACACCATACAAACACTGTCTACTGACACACTGATAACACCATACAAACACTGTCTACTAACACACTGATAACACCATACAAACACTGTCTACTAACACACTGATAACACCATACAAACACTGTCTACTAACACACTGATAACACCATACAAACACTGTCTACTGACACACTGATAACACCATACAAACACTGTCTACTAACACACTGATAACACCATACAAACACTGTCTACTGACACACACCGATAACACCATACAAACACTGCCTACTGACACACTGATAACACCATACAAACACTGTCTACTAACACACTGATAACACCATACAAACACTGTCTACTAACACACTGATAACACCATACAAACACTGTCTACTGACAACACACTGATAACACCATACAAATACTGTCTACTAACACACTGATAACACCATACAAACACTGTCTACTAACACACTGATAACACCATACAAACACTGTCTACTGACAACACACTGATAACACCATACAAACACTGTCTACTGACAACACACTGATAACACCATACAAACACTGTCTACGAACAAACACATAACACCATACAAACACTGTCTACTGACAACACACTGATAACACCATACAAACACTGTGTACTGACACACTGATAACACCATACAAACACTGTCTACTAACACACTGATAACACCATACAAACACTGTCTACTAACACACTGATAACACCATACAAACACTGTCTACTGACAACACACTGATAACACCATACAAACACTGTCTACTGACAACACACTGATAACACCATACAAACACTGTGTACTAACACACTGATAACACCATACAAACACTGTGTACTAACACACACTGATAACACCATACAAACACTGTCTACTGACACACACTGATAACACCATACAAACACTGTGTACTGACACACTGATAACACCATACAAACACTGTCTACTGACAACACACTGATAACACCATACAAACACTGTCTACTAACACACTGATAACACCATACAAACACTGTCTACTAACAACACACTGATAACACCATACAAACACTGTCTACTAACAACACACTGATAACACCATACAAACACTGTCTACTGACAACACACTGATAACACCATACAAACACTGTCTACTGACACACTGATAACACCATACAAACACTGTCTACTAACACACTGATAACACCATACAAACACTGTCTACTAACACACTGATAACACCATACAAACACTGTCTACTAACACACTGATAACACCATACAAACACTGTCTACTGACAACACTGATAACACCATACAAACACTGTCTACTGACACACACTGATAACACCATACAAACACTGTCTACTGACACACTGATAACACCATACAAACACTGTCTACTAACACACTGATAACACCATACAAACACTGTCTACTGACACACTGATAACACCATACAAACACTGTCTACTAACACACTGATAACACCATACAAACACTGTCTACTAACAACACACTGATAACACCATACAAACACTGTCTACTAACAACACACTGATAACACCATACAAACACTGTCTACTGACACACTGATAACACCATACAAACACTGTCTACTAACACACTGATAACACCATACAAACACTGTCTACTAACAACACACTGATAACACCATACAAACACTGTCTACTGACACACTGATAACACCATACAAACACTGTCTACTAACACACTGATAACACCATACAAACACTGTCTACTGACAACACACTGATAACACCATACAAACACTGCCTACTGACACACTGATAACACCATACAAACACTGTCTACTAACACACTGATAACACCATACAAACACTGTCTACTAACACACTGATAACACCATACAAACACTGTCTACTAACAACACACTGATAACACCATACAAACACTGTCTACTAACACACTGATAACACCATACAAACACTGTCTACTAACACACTGATAACACCATACAAACACTGTCTACTAACACACTGATAACACCATACAAACACTGTCTACTGACAACACACTGATAACACCATACAAACACTGTCTACTAACACACTGATAACACCATACAAACACTGTCTACTGACAACACACTGATAACACCATACAAACACTGTCTACTGACACACTGATAACACCATACAAACACTGTCTACTAACACACTGATAACACCATACAAACACTGTCTACTAACACACTGATAACACCATACAAACACTGTCTACTGACAACACACTGATAACACCATACAAACACTGTCTACTGACAACACACTGATAACACCATACAAACACTGTGTACTGACACACTGATAACACCATACAAACACTGTCTACTAACAACACACTGATAACACCATACAAACACTGTCTACTGACACACTGATAACACCATACAAACACTGTGTACTGACACACTGATAACACCATACAAACACTGTGTACTGACACACTGATAACACCATACAACCACTGTCTACTAACACACTGATAACACCATACAAACACTGTCTACTGACACACTGACATACTGATAACACCATACAACCACTGTCTACTAACACACTGATAACACCATACAAACACTGTCTACTGACACACTGATAACACCATACAAACACTGTCTACTAACACACTGATAACACCATACAAACACTGTCTACTAACACACTGATAACACCATACAAACACTGTCTACTAACACACTGATAACACCATACAAACACTGTCTACTAACACACTGATAACACCATACAAACACTGTCTACTGACAACACACTGATAACACCATACAAACACTGTCTACTAACACACTGATAACACCATACAAACACTGTCTACTGACAACACACTGATAACACCATACAAACACTGTCTACTGACACACTGATAACACCATACAAACACTGTCTACTAACACACTGATAACACCATACAAACACTGTCTACTAACACACTGATAACACCATACAAACACTGTCTACTAACACACTGATAACACCATACAAACACTGTCTACTAACACACTGATAACACCATACAAACACTGTCTACTAACACACTGATAACACCATACAAACACTGTCTACTAACACACTGATAACACCATACAAACACTGTCTACTGACAACACACTGATAACACCATACAAACACTGTCTACAAACACACTGATAACACCATACAAACACTGTCTACTGACAACACACTGATAACACCATACAAACACTGTGTACTGACACACTGATAACACCATACAAACACTGTCTACTAACACACTGATAACACCATACAAACACTGTCTACTAACACACTGATAACACCATACAAACACTGTCTACTGACAACACACTGATAACACCATACAAACACTGTCTACTAACACACTGATAACACCATACAAACACTGTCTACTAACACACTGATAACACCATACAAACACTGTCTACTAACACACTGATAACACCATACAAACACTGTCTACTAACACACTGATAACACCATACAAACACTGTCTACTAACACACTGATAATACCATACAAACACTGTCTACTAACACACAGATAACACCATACAAACACTGTCTACTGACAACACACTGATAACACCATACAAACACTGTCTACTAACAAAACACTGATAACACCATACAAACACTGTCTACTGACAACACACTGATAACACCATACAAACACTGTGTACTGACACAGTGATAACACCATACAAACACTGTCTACTGACAACACACTGATAACACCATACAAACACTGTCTACTGACACACTGATAACACCATACAAACACTGTCTACTAACACACTGATAACACCATACAAACACTGTCTACTGACACACACCGATAACACCATACAAACACTGTCTACTGACACACTGATAACACCATACAAACACTGTCTACTAACACACTGATAACACCATACAAACACTGTCTACTAACACACTGATAACACCATACAAACACTGTCTACTAACACACTGATAACACCATACAAACACTGTCTACTAACACACTGATAACACCATACAAACACTGTCTACTAACACACTGATAACACCATACAAACACTGTCTACTGACAACACACTGATAACACCATACAAACACTGTGTACTGACACACTGATAACACCATACAAACACTGTCTACTAACACACTGATAACACCATACAAACACTGTCTACTAACAACACACTGATAACACCATACAAACACTGTGTACTGACACACTGATAACACCATACAAACACTGTGTACTGACACACTGATAACACCATACAAACACTGTCTACTGACAACACACTGATATCACCATAACCACACTGTGTACTGACAACACACTGATAACACCATACAAACACTGTCTACTAACAACACACTGATAACACCATACAAACACTGTCTACTGACACACTGATAACACCATACAAACACTGTCTACTGACACACTGATAACACCATACAAACACTGTGTACTGACACACTGATAACACCATACAAACACTGTCTACTAACACACTGATAACACCATACAAACACTGTCTACTGACACACTGATAACACCATACAAACACTGTCTACTAACACACTGATAACACCATACAAACACTGTCTACTGACACACACCGATAACACCATACAAACACTGTCTACTGACACACTGATAACACCATACAAACACTGTCTACTAACACACTGATAACACCATACAAACACTGTCTACTAACACACTGATAACACCATACAAACACTGTCTACTGACACACTGATAACACCATACAAAAACTGTCTACTAACACACTGATAACACCATACAAACACTGTCTACTGACACACTGATAACACCCTACAAACACTGTCTACTGACACACTGATAACACCATACAAACACTGTCTACTAACACACTGATAACACCATACAAACACTGTCTACTAACACACTGATAACACCATACAAACACTGTCTACTAACACACTGATAACACCATACAAACACTGTCTACTAACACACTGATAACACCATACAAACACTGTCTACTAACACACTGATAACACCATACAAACACTGTCTACTAACACACTGATAACACCATACAAACACTGTCTACTGACAACACACTGATAACACCATACAAACACTGTCTACTAACACACTGATAACACCATACAAACACTGTCTACTAACAACACACTGATAACACCATACAAACACTGTGTACTGACACACTGATAACACCATACAAACACTGTGTACTGACACACTGATAACACCATACAAACACTGTCTACTAACACACTGATAACACCATACAAACACTGTCTACTGACACACACTGATAACACCATACAAACACTGTCTACTGACAACACACTGATAACACCATACAAACACTGTCTACTGACAACACACTGATAACACCATACAAACACTGTCTACTAACACACTGATAACACCATACAAACACTGTCTACTAACACACTGATAACACCATACAAACACTGTCTACTAACACACTGATAACACCATACAAACACTGTCTACTAACACACTGATAACACCATACAAACACTGTCTACTAACAACACACTGATAACACCATACAAACACTGTCTACTGACACACTGATAACACCATACAAACACTGTGTACTGACACACTGATAACACCATACAAACACTGTCTACTAACAACACACTGATAACACCATACAAACACTGTCTACTGACACACTGATAACACCATACAAACACTGTCGACTGACACACACTGATAACACCATACAAACACTGTCTACTGACAACACACTGATAACACCATACAAACACTGTCTACTGACACACTGATAACACCATACAAACACTGTCGACTGACAACACACTGATAACACCATACAAACACTGTCAACTAACACACAGATAACACCATACAAACACTGTCTACTAACAACACACTGATAACACCATACAAACACTGTCTACTAACACACTGATAACACCATACAAACACTGTCTACTAACACACTGATAACACCATACAAACACTGTCTACTAACAACACACTGATAACACCATACAAACACTGTGTACTGACACACTGATAACACCATACAAACACTGTGTACTGACACACTGACAACACCATACAAACACTGTCTACTGACACACTGATAACATCATACAAAAACTGTCTACTAACAACACACTGATAACACCATACAAACACTGTCTACTGACAACACACTGATAACACCATACAAACACTGTGTACTGACAGCTCACTGATAACACCATACAAACACTGTCTACTAACACACTGATAACACCATACAAACACTGTCTACTAACAACACACTGATAACACCATACAAACACTGTGTACTGACACACTGATAACACCATACAAACACTGTGTACTGACACACTGATAACACCATACAAACACTGTCTACTGACAACACACTGATAACACCATACAAACACTGTGTACTGACACACTGATAACACCATACAAACACTGTCTACTAACAACACACTGATAACACCATACAAACACTGTCTACTGACAACACACTGATAACACCATACAAACACTGTCTACTGACACACTGATAACACCATACAAACACTGTCTACTGACAACACACTGATATCACCATAAACACACTGTGTACTGACAGCTCACTGATAACACCATACAAACACTGTCTACTAACACACTGATAACACCATACAAACACTGTCTACTGACACACTGATAACACCATACAAACACTGTCTACTAACACACTGATAACACCATACAAACACTGTCTACTAACACACTGATAACACCATACAAACACTGTCTACTAACACACTGATAACACCATACAAACACTGTCTACTAACAACACACTGATAACACCATACAAACACTGTGTACTGACACACTGATAACACCATACAAACACTGTCTACTGACACACTGATAACACCATACAAACACTGTCTACTAACACACTGATAACACCATACAAACACTGTCTACTGACAACACACTGATAACACCATACAAACACTGTCTACTAACAACACACTGATAACACCATACAAACACTGTGTACTGACACACTGATAACACCATACAAACACTGTGTACTGACACACTGATAACACCATACAAACACTGTCTACTAACAACACACTGATAACATCATACAAAAACTGTCTACTGACAACACACTGATAACATCATACAAACACTGTCGACTGACAACACACTGATAACACCATACAAACACTGTCTACTGACACACTGATAACACCATACAAACACTGTCGACTGACAACACACTGATAACACCATACAAACACTGTCAACTAACACACAGATAACACCATACAAACACTGTCTACTAACAACACACTGATAACACCATACAAACACTGTCTACTAACACACTGATAACACCATAAAAACACTGTCTACTAACACACTGATAACACCATACAAACACTGTCTACTAACACACTGATAACACCATACAAACACTGTCTACTAACACACTGATAACACCATACAAACACTGTCTACTAACAACACACTGATAACACCATACAAACACTGTGTACTGACACAGTGATAACACCATACAAACACTGTGTACTAACACACTGATAACACCATACAAACACTGTCTACTGACAACACACTGATAACACCATACAAACACTGTCTACTAACACACTGATAACACCATACAAACACTGTCTACTAACACACTGATAACACCATACAAACACTGTCTACTAACAACACACTGATAACACCATACAAACACTGTCTACTGACACACACTGATAACACCATACAAACACTGTCTACTGACACACTGATAACACCATACAAACACTGTCTACTAACACACACTGATAACACCATACAAACACTGTCTACTGACAACACACTGATATCACCATAAACACACTGTGTACTGACACACTGATAACACCATACAAACACTGTCTACTAACAACACACTGATAACACCATACAAACACTGTCTACTAACACACTGATAACACCATACAAACACTGTCTACTAACACACTGATAACACCATACAAACACTGTGTACTGACACACTGATAACACCATACAAACACTGTCTACTAACAACACACTGATTACACCATACAAACACTGTCTACTAACACACTGATAACACCATACAAACATTGTCTACTAACAACACACTGATAACACCATACAAACACTGTGTACTGACACACTGATAACACCATACAAACACTGTGTACTGACACACTGATAACACCATACAAACACTGTCTACTAACACACTGATAACACCATACAAACACTGTCTACTAACAACACACTGATAACACCATACAAACACTGTCTACTAACAACACACTGATAACACCATACAAACACTGTCTACTAACACACTGATAACACCATACAAACACTGTCTACTGACACACTGATAACACCATACAAACACTGTCTACTGACAACACACTGATAACACCATACAAACACTGTCTACTAACACACTGATAACACCATACAAACACTGTCTACTGACAACACACTGATAACACCATACAAACACTGTCTACTAACACACTGATAACACCATACAAACACTGTCTACTAACACACTGATAACACCATACAAACACTGTCTACTAACACACTGATAACACCATACAAACATTGTCTACTGATAACACACTGATAACACCATACAAACACTGTCTACTAACACACTGATAACACCATACAAACACTGTCTACTGACACACTGATAACACCATACAAACACTGTCTACTGACAACACACTGATAACACCATACAAACACTGTCTACTAACACACTGATAACACCATACAAACACTGTCTACTGACAACACACTGATAACACCATACAAACACTGTCTACTGACAACACACTGATAACACCATACAAACACTGTCTACTGACACACTGATAACACCATACAAACACTGTCGACTGACAACACACTGATAACACCATACAAACACTGTCAACTAACACACAGATAACACCATACAAACACTGTCTACTAACAACACACTGATAACACCATACAAACACTGTCTACTAACACACTGATAACACCATACAAACACTGTCTACTAACAACACACTGATAACACCATACAAACACTGTCTACTAACACACTGATAACACCATACAAACACTGTCTACTAACACACTGATAACACCATACAAACACTGTCTACTAACAACACACTGATAACACCATACAAACACTGTCTACTGACACACTGATAACACCATACAAACACTGTCTACTAACACACTGATAACACCATACAAACACTGTCTACTAACACACTGATAACACCATACAAACACTGTCTACTAACACACTGATAACACCATACAAACACTGTCTACTAACACACTGATAACACCATACAAACACTGTCTACTAACAACACACTGATAACACCATACAAACACTGTGTACTGACACACTGATAACACCATACAAACACTGTCTACTGACACACTGATAACATCATACAAAAACTGTCTACTAACAACACACTGATAACACCATACAAACACTGTCTACTGACAACACACTGATATCACCATAAACACACTGTGTACTGACACACTGATAACACCATACAAACACTGTCTACTAACAACACACTGATAACACCATACAAACACTGTCTACTAACACACTGATAACACCATACAAACACTGTCTACTAACACACTGATAACACCATACAAACACTGTGTACTGACACACTGATAACACCATACAAACACTGTCTACTAACAACACACTGATAACACCATACAAACACTGTCTACTAACACACTGATAACACCATACAAACACTGTCTACTAACAACACACTGATAACACCATACAAACACTGTCTACTAACAACACACTGATAACACCATACAAACACTGTCTACTGACACACTGATAACACCATACAAACACTGTCTACTAACACACTGATAACACCCTACAAACACTGTCTACTGACACACTGATAACACCATACAAACACTGTGTACTGACACACTGACAACACCATACAAACACTGTCTACTAACACACTGATAACACCATACAAACACTGTCTACTGACACACTGATAACATCATACAAAAACTGTCTACTGACAACACACTGATAACATCATACAAACACTGTCTACTGACAACACACTGATAACACCATACAAACACTGTCTACTGACAACACACTGATAACACCATACAAACACTGTCTACTAACACACTGATAACACCATACAAACACTGTCTACTAACACACTGATAACACCATACAAACACTGTCTACTAACAACACACTGATAACACCATACAAACACTGTCTACTGATAACACACTGATAACACCATACAAACACTGTCTACTGACACACTGATAACACCATACAAACACTGTCTACTAACACACTGATAACACCATACAAACACTGTCTACTGACAACACACTGATAACACCATACAAACACTGTCTACTGACAACACACTGATAACACCATACAAACACTGTCTACTAAACACACTGATAACATCATACAAACACTGTCTACTAACACACTGATAACACCATACAAACACTGTCTACTGACAACACACTGATAACACCATACAAACACTGTCTACTAACACACTGATAACACCATACAAACACTGTCTACTAACACACTGATAACACCATACAAACACTGTCTACTGACACACTGATAACACCATACAAACACTGTCTACTAACACACTGATAACACCATACAAACACTGTCTACTAACACACTGATAACACCATACAAACACTGTCTACTAACAACACACTGATAACACCATACAAACACTGTGTACTGACACACTGATAACACCATACAAACACTGTCTACTGACACACTGATAACACCATACAAACACTGTCTACTGACAACACACTGATAACACCATACAAACACTGTCTACTAACACACTGATAACACCATACAAACACTGTCTACTGACAACACACTGATAACACCATACAAACACTGTCTACTGACAACACACTGATAACACCATACAAACACTGTCTACTGACACACTGATAACACCATACAAACACTGTCTACTGACAACACACTGATAACACCATACAAACACTGTCAACTAACACACAGATAACACCATACAAACACTGTCTACTAACAACACACTGATAACACCATACAAACACTGTCTACTAACACACTGATAACACCATAAAAACACTGTCTACTAACACACTGATAACACCATACAAACACTGTCTACTAACACACTGATAACACCATACAAACACTGTCTACTAACACACTGATAACACCATACAAACACTGTCTACTAACAACACACTGATAACACCATACAAACACTGTGTACTGACACAGTGATAACACCATACAAACACTGTGTACTAACACACTGATAACACCATAAAAACACTGTCTACTAACACACTGATAACACCATACAAACACTGTCTACTAACACACTGATAACACCATAAAAACACTGTCTACTAACACACTGATAACACCATACAAACACTGTCTACTAACAACACACTGATAACACCATACAAACACTGTGTACTGACACAGTGATAACACCATACAAACACTGTCTACTGACACACTGATAACATCATACAAAAACTGTCTACTAACAACACACTGATAACACCATACAAACACTGTCTACTGACAACACACTGATAACACCATACAAACACTGTCTACTGACACACTGATAACACCATACAAACACTGTCTACTAACAACACACTGATAACACCATACAAACACTGTCTACTAACACACTGATAACACCATACAAACACTGTCTACTAACACACTGATAACACCATACAAACACTGTCTACTGACACACTGATAACACCATACAAACACTGTCTACTAACAACACACTGATAACACCATACAAACACTGTCTACTAACACACTGATAACACCATACAAACACTGTCTACTAACAACACACTGATAACACCATACAAACACTGTCTACTGACACACTGATAACACCATACAAACACTGTGTACTGACACACTGACAACACCATACAAACACTGTCTACTAACACACTGATAACACCATACAAACACTGTCTACTGACACACTGATAACACCATACAAACACTGTCTACTGACACACTGATAACACCATACAAACACTGTCTACTAACACACTGATAACACCATACAAACACTGTCTACTGACACACTGATAACACCATACAAACACTGTCTACTGACAACACACTGATAACACCATACAAACACTGTCGACTGACAACACACTGATAACACCATACAAACACTGTCTACTGACAACACACTGATAACACCATACAAACACTGTCTACTAACACACTGATAACACCATACAAACACTGTCTACTAACACACTGATAACACCATACAAACACTGTCTACTAACACACTGATAACACCATACAAACATTGTCTACTGATAACACACTGATAACACCATACAAACACTGTGTACTGACACACTGATAACCCCATACAAACACTGTCTACTAACACACTGATAACACCATACAAACACTGTCTACTGACAACACACTGATAACACCATACAAACACTGTCTACTGACACACTGATAACACCATACAAACACTGTGTACTGACACACTGATAACACCATACAAACACTGTCTACTAACACACTGATAACACCATACAAACACTGTCTACTGACAACACACTGATAACACCATACAAACACTGTCTACTAACACACTGATAACACCATACAAACACTGTCTACTAACAACACACTGATAACACCATACAAACACTGTCTACTGACACACTGATAACACCATACAAACACTGTCTACTAACACACTGATAACACCATACAAACACTGTCTACTAACAACACACTGATAACACCATACAAACACTGTCTACTAACAACACACTGATAACACCATACAAACACTGTGTACTGACACACTGATAACACCATACAAACACTGTCTACTAACACACTGACAACACCATACAAACACTGTCTACTGACAACACACTGATAACACCATACAAACACTGTCTACTAACAACACACTGATAACACCATACAAACACTGCCTACTGACACACTGATAACACCATACAAACACTGTCTACTAACACACTGATAACACCATACAAACACTGTCTACTGACACACTGATAACACCATACAAACACTGTCTACTGACACACTGATAACACCATACAAACACTGTCTACTAACACACTGATAACACCATACAAACACTGTCTACTGACAACACACTGATAACACCATACAAACACTGTCTACTGACAACACACTGATAACACCATACAAATACTGTCTACTAACACACTGATAACACCATACAAACACTGTCTACTAACACACTGATAACACCATACAAACACTGTCTACTAACAACACACTGATAACACCATACAAACACTGTCTACTAACACACTGATAACACCATACAAACACTGTCTACTAACACACTGATAACACCATACAAACACTGTCTACTGACAACACACTGATAACACCATACAAACACTGTCTACTGACACACTGATAACACCATACAAACACTGTCTACTGACACACTGATAACACCATACAAACACTGTCTACTAACACACTGATAACACCATACAAACACTGTCTACTGACACACTGATAACACCATACAAACACTGTCTACTAACACACTGATAACACCATACAAACACTGTCTACTAACACACTGATAACACCATACAAACACTGTCTACTAACACACTGATAACACCATACAAACACTGTCTACTAACAACACACTGATAACACCATACAAACACTGTGTACTGACACACTGATAACACCATACAAACACTGTCTACTGACAACACACTGATAACACCATACAAACACTGTCTACTGACAACACACTGATATCACCATAACCACACTGTGTACTGACAGCTCACTGATAACACCATACAAACACTGTCTACTAACAACACACTGATAACATCATACAAAAACTGTCTACTGACAACACACTGATAACACCATACAAACACTGTCTACTGACACACTGATAACATCATACAAACACTGTCTACTGACAACACACTGATATCACCATAAACACACTGTGTACTGACAGCTCACTGATAACACCATACAAACACTGTCAACTAACACACTGATAACACCATACAAACACTGTCTACTGACACACTGATAACACCATACAAACACTGTCTACTAACACACTGATAACACCATACAAACACTGTCTACTAACACACTGATAACACCATACAAACACTGTCTACTAACACACTGATAACACCATACAAAAACTGTCTACTAACAACACACTGATAACACCATACAAACACTGTCTACTGACACACTGATAACACCATACAAACACTGTGTACTAACACACTGATAACACCATACAAACACTGTCTACTAACACACTGATAACACCATACAAACACTGTCTACTAACACACTGATAACACCATACAAACACTGTCTACTAACAACACACTGATAACACCATACAAACACTGTGTACTGACACACTGATAACACCATACAAACACTGTCTACTGACACACTGATAACATCATACAAAAACTGTCTACTAACAACACACTGATAACACCATACAAACACTGTCTACTGACAACACACTGATATCACCATAAACACACTGTGTACTGACACACTGATAACACCATACAAACACTGTCTACTAACAACACACTGATAACACCATACAAACACTGTCTACTAACACACTGATAACACCATACAAACACTGTCTACTAACACACTGATAACACCATACAAACACTGTGTACTGACACACTGATAACACCATACAAACACTGTCTACTAACAACACACTGATTACACCATACAAACACTGTCTACTAACACACTGATAACACCATACAAACACTGTCTACTAACACACTGATAACACCATACAAACATTGTCTACTAACAACACACTGATAACACCATACAAACACTGTCTACTGACACACTGATAACACCATACAAACACTGTCTACTGACACACTGATAACACCATACAAACACTGTCTACTAACACACTGATAACACCATACAAACACTGTCTACTGACACACTGATAACACCATACAAACACTGTGTACTGACACACACTGATAACACCATACAAACACTGTCTACTAACACACTGATAACACCATACAAACACTGTCTACTGACACACTGATAACACCATACAAACACTGTCTACTAACACACTGATAACACCATACAAACACTGTCTACTGACAACACACTGATAACACCATACAAACACTGTCTACTGACACACTGATAACACCATACAAACACTGTCTACTAACACACTGATAACACCATACAAACACTGTCTACTAACACACTGATAACACCATACAAACACTGTCTACTAACACACTGATAACACCATACAAACACTGTCTACTAACAACACACTGATAACACCATACAAACACTGTCTACTGACACACACTGATAACACCATACAAACACTGTCTACTAACACACTGATAACACCATACAAACACTGTCTACTAACACACTGATAACACCATACAAACACTGTCTACTAACACACACTGATAACACCATACAAACACTGTCTACTAACAACACACTGATAACACCATACAAACACTGTCTACTAACACACTGATAACACCATACAAACACTGTCTACTAACAACACACTGATAACACCATACAAACACTGTCTACTGACAACACACTGATAACACCATACAAACACTGTCTACTGACACACTGATAACACCATACAAACACTGTCTACTAACACACTGATAACACCATACAAACACTGTCTACTGACACACTGATAACACCATACAAACACTGTCTACTAACAACACACTGATAACACCATACAAACACTGTCTACTAACACACTGATAACACCATACAAACACTGTCTACTAACACACTGATAACACCATACAAACACTGTCTACTAACAACACACTGATAACACCATACAAACACTGTCTACTGACACACTGATAACACCATACAAACACTGTGTACTGACACACTGATAACACCATACAAACACTGTCTACTGACAACACACTGATAACACCATACAAACACTGTCTACTGACACACACTGATAACACCATACAAACACTGTCTACTAACAACACACTGATAACATCATACAAAAACTGTCTACTGACAACACACTGATAACACCATACAAACACTGTCTACTGACACACTGATAACACCATACAAACACTGTCTACTAACACACTGATAACACCATACAAACACTGTCTACTAACACACTGATAACACCATACAAACACTGTCTACTAACAACACACTGATAACACCATACAAACACTGTGTACTGACACACTGATAACACCATACAAACACTGTCTACTAACACACTGATAACACCATACAAACACTGTCTACTAACAACACACTGATAACACCATACAAACACTGTCTACTGACACACACTGATAACACCATACAAACACTGTCTACTGACACACACTGATAACACCATACAAACACTGTCTACTGACAACACACTGATAACACCATACAAACACTGTCTACTGACAACACACTGATAACACCATACAAACACTGTCTACTAACAACACACTGATAACACCATACAAACACTGTCTACTGACAACACACTGATAACACCATACAAACACTGTCTACTAACACACTGATAACACCATACAAACACTGTCTACTGACAACACACTGATAACACCATACAAACACTGTCTACTAACACACTGATAACACCATACAAACACTGTCTACTAACAACACACTGATAACACCATACAAACACTGTCTACTGACACACTGATAACACCATACAAACACTGTCTACTAACACACTGATAACACCATACAAACACTGTCTACTAACAACACACTGATAACACCATACAAACACTGTCTACTAACACACTGATAACACCATACAAACACTGTCTACTAACAACACACTGATAACACCATACAAACACTGTGTACTGACACACTGATAACACCATACAAACACTGTCTACTGACACACTGATAACACCATACAAACACTGTCTACTAACACACTGATAACACCATACAAACACTGTCTACTAACACACAGATAACACCATACAAACACTGTCTACTAACAACACACTGATAACACCATACAAACACTGTGTACTGACACACTGATAACACCATACAAACACTGTGTACTGACACACTGATAACACCATACAAACACTGTCTACTGACAACACACTGATAACACCATACAAACACTGTCTACTGACAACACACTGATAACACCATACAAACACTGTCTACTGACAACACACTGATAACACCATACAAACACTGTCTACTAACACACTGATAACACCATACAAACACTGTCTACTAACACACTGATAACACCATACAAACACTGTCTACTAACACACTGATCACAAACACTGTCTACTAACACACTGATAACACCATACAAACACTGTCTACTAACACACTGATAACACCATACAAACACTGTCTACTAACACACACTGATAACACCATACAAACACTGTCTACTGAACACACTGATAACACCATACAAACACTGTCTACTGACACACTGATAACACCATACAAACACTGTCTACTGACAACACACTGATAACACCATACAAACACTGTCTACTGACACACTGATAACACCATACAAACACTGTCTACTAACACACTGATAACACCATACAAACACTGTCTACTGACAACACACTGATAACACCATACAAACACTGTCTACTAACACACTGATAACACCATACAAACACTGTCTACTAACACACTGATAACACCATACAAACACTGTCTACTAACACACTGATAACACCATACAAACACTGTCTACTAACAACACACTGATAACACCATACAAACACTGTGTACTGACACACTGATAACACCATACAAACACTGTCTACTAACACACTGATAACACCATACAAACACTGTCTACTAACACACTGATAACACCATACAAACACTGTCTACTAACACACTGATAACACCATACAAACACTGTCTACTGACAACACACTGATAACACCATACAAACACTGTCTACTGACACACTGATAACACCATACAAACACTGTCTACTGACACACTGATAACACCATACAAAAACTGTCTACTAACACACTGATAACACCATACAAACACTGTCTACTGACACACTGATAACACCATACAAACACTGTCTACTGACACACTGATAACACCATACAAACACTGTCTACTAACACACTGATAACACCATACAAACACTGTCTACTGACACACTGATAACACCATACAAACACTGTCTACTGACAACACACTGATAACACCATACAAACACTGTCTACTGACAACACACTGATAACACCATACAAACACTGTCTACTGACACACTGATAACACCATACAAAACTGTCTACTAACAACACACTGATAACACCATACAAACACTGTCTACTGACACACACTGATAACACCATACAAACACTGTCTACTGACAACACACTGATAACACCATACAAACACTGTCTACTAACACACTGATAACACCATACAAACACTGTCTACTAACACACTGATAACACCATACAAACACTGTCTACTAACACACTGATAACACCATACAAACTACTGTCTACTGACAACACTGATAACACCATACAAACACTGTCTACTGACAACACACTGATAACACCATACAAACACTGTCTACTAACACACTGATAACACCATACAAACACTGTCTACTAACACACTGATAACACCATACAAACACTGTCTACTAACACACTGATAACACCATACAAACACTGTCTACTAACACTGATAACACCATACAAACACTGTCTACTAACACACTGATAACACCATACAAACACTGTCTACTAACACACTGATAACACCATACAAACACTGTCTACTGACACACTGATAACACCATACAAACACTGTCTACTAACACACACTGATAACACATACAAACACTGTCTACTACACACACTGATAACACCATACAAACACTGTCTACTAACACACACTGATAACACCATACAAACACTGTCTACTAACAACACACTGATAACACCATACAAACACTGTCTACTAACACACACTGATAACACCATACAAACACTGTCTACTGACAACACACTGATAACACCATACAAACACTGTCTACTGACACACTGATAACACCATACAAACACTGTCTACTAACAACACACTGATAACACCATACAAACACTGTCTACTAACACACACTGATAACACCATACAAACACTGTCTACTAACACACTATGTCTACTAACACACACTGATAACACCATACAAACACTGTCTACTAACACACTGATAACACCATACAAACACTGTCTACTGAACACACACTGATAACACCATACAAACACTGTGTACTACTAACACTGATAACACCATACAAACACTGTCTACTAACAACACACTGATAACACCATACAAACACTGTCTACTGACAACACACTGATAACACCATACAAACACTGTGTACTGACACACTGACAACACCATACAAACACTGTCTACTAACACACTGATAACACCCTACAAACACTGTCTACTGACACACTGATAACATCATACAAAAACTGTCTACTGACAACACACTGATAACATCATACAAACACTGTCGACTGACAACACACTGATAACACCATACAAACACTGTCTACTGACACACTGATAACACCATACAAACACTGTCTACTGACAACACACACTGATAACACCATACAAACACTGTCTACTACACACTGATAACACCATACAAACACTGTCTACTGACAACACACTGATAACACCATACAAACACTGTCTACTGAACACACTGATAACACCATACAAACACTGTACTGACAAACACTGTCTACTAACACACTGATAACAAACACTGTCTACTGACAACACACTGATAATACACACAAACACACACTGATAACACCATACAAACACTGTCTACTGACACACTGATAACACCATACAAACACTGTCTACTAACACACTGATAACACCATACAAACACTGTCTACTGACAACACACTGATAACACCATACAAACACTGTCTACTGACACACTGATAACACCATACAAACACTGTCTACTGACACACTGATAACACCATACAAACACTGTCTACTAACACACTGATAACACCATACAAACACTGTCTACTAACAACACACTGATAAGCACCATACAAACACTGTCTACTAACACACTGATAACACCATACAAACACTGTCTACTAACACACACTGATAACACCATACAAACACTGTCTACTGACACACTGATAACACCATACAAACACTGTCTACTGACACACTGATAACACCATACAAACACTGTCTACTAACAACACACTGATAACACCCATACAAACACTGTCTACTGACACACACTGATAACACCATACAAACACTGTCTACTAACACACTGATAACACCATACAAACACTGTCTACTAACACACTGATAACACCATACAAACACTGTCTACTGACAACACACTGATAACACCATACAAACACTGTGTACTGACACACTGATAACGCCATACAAACACTGTCTACTAACACACACTGATAACACCATACAAACACTGTCTACTAACACACTGATAACACCATACAAACACTGTCTACTGACAACACACTGATAACACCATACAAACACTGTGTACTGACACACTGATAACACCATACAAACACTGTCTACTGACACACTGATAACACCATACAAACACTGTCTACTAACACACTGATAACACCATACAAACACTGTCTACTGACACACTGATAACACCATACAAACACTGTCTACTAACAACACACTGATAACACCATACAAACACTGTCTACTAACACACTGATAACACCATACAAACACTGTCTACTAACACACTGATAACACCATACAAACACTGTCTACTAACAACACTGATAACACCATACAAACACTGTCTACTAACACACTGATAACACCATACACTGTGTGTACTGACACACTGTTTGTATGACACCAGCCTGATCAGTGTCCTACTAACACACTGATTGTACCAGCTACAAACACTTTGTCTACTAACACACTGTTCTTCCTTCAAAGCATATCTCTGACAGCACTGATACTTTCCTTACAAACACTGTGTGCCTGACTGGTGTTCTTCATACAGACTATGACAGCTAGAGCACAGGAGCACCATGTACAAGAGCACTGTCTCTGGCACGCGATGGCGCCGGCGCAGGCGCATGTCTGTACTTCGCAGCGCGGTAACCGCGCAGGCGCTGTATTGGCTGGACGGTGTTTGTATGGTCTTATCAGTGTGTTGTAGACGATGTTTGTATAGTGTTATCTGTGTGTTAGTTGTCAGTGTTTGGCAATAAAGCATCACTGTGATCAAGTACTGACCCTGTGTTTGTCGGTAGACATTACGCTCAGTGTATTGAAAGCGAGCAGTGTTTGTATGGTATTTATCAGTGTGTTGAGCAGACATTGTTTGTGAGGTGATGGTGAAGTAGACACAGTGACTATGGTGATTATCCAGTGACCAATTTGGTGTTTGTATGACCCATCAGTAATTAATAGACGATATTGCAGTGTATATTATCAGTGTGTTGAAAACCAGAACTGGCTATGAAGTATTGTAATTGTGATGAAAGTAGACGTGTTTATGAACGATATATTGAGCCAGACACAGTGTTTGTAATCAGTGTGAGTGTGTCAGTAGGTGGTATGGTGTTATCAGTAATGTCAGTAGACCGTATTTGCAAGGGTAGTAATCAGTAACGATGGTGAATGCGTGTTTGTATCGGGTGCTATGAGCGGCCTCGGGCTGACAGTAAGATGGTCCAGTAAGCGCTATGGTATTGCGGCTAATGTCATTACACAGTGTTTGTGCTGGTATCAATGTGTCGTAGACAGTGCATAATGGTGATTATCCGTATTGTTGTAGTACAGTCACAACATGTGATATCTGTCTGTTGTCAGTAGCGATGTTCGCTGTAATTGTCAGTATGTTAGTAGACGTGTATGGTACCTGTCTTTGTGTTATCATGATGCCGGCCAGACAGTGTTTGTATGGTGTACTCGGCTGTGATGGTGGCCAGGCGATATTTATGGTGTTAATCAGTGTGTTCGGTAGACGCGTGTTTGCTGTAGCGTATCCAGTGTAATCGGCAGACGATATTGTTGGCCAGATCGATGGCGGTTGTATGGTGTTAGCTCGGTTTGTCCGTAGACGTGTTTCAGCGGGTGTGTTGGCCAGATGATTTGTATGGTATCGTGATGTCGGTACACGTGTTTGTAAATGGTATCAGTGTTTGTAATGGTGTTATCCAGAGATATTGTTGTTGGTAGACATTGTTTGTAGCTCCGCTCTATTGTGATCGGTGTGATGAGCGGGCGGTATGTTTAACATGGTGTAATCGGTGTGTTGCGGTGTTTGGCTATGGTGTTATCGGTGATTGTAGACGTGTTTATGGTGTGTTGAGTATGAGTGTTATCTGTGTTTGGGCCGTAAATCAGTGTTTGTATGTGAACGTATCAGTGTGACGGTACACAGTGATTTGCATCCGGTGTGGTGTCGGCGGTAGATGTTTGCCTTTTATGGTGTTGCTCGGCATGACGAGTAGACGTGACGGCAACAGCATGAGTTGGCGATGTCAGTACCTGGTGTTTGCTGTAGTGTTGTCAGTGTGTTAATCGGTAGGTACGAGTGTTTGTATGCTAATATCAGTCATGTTCGTTAGACAGTGTTTGTAAAGTGGCCCAATAAGTGTGTTGTCAGTAGACGTTGTTTGAATGTGAACATTTATCAGTGTAGGTAGACGATTGTTTGTATGTTGTTGTCGGTAACTGTTTGATCAGTGTTTCTTTGGTGAATTATCAATGTGTTGTCAGTCGTAGACAATCTCTGCATTATTGTCAGATGTGTTGCTCGTTGAGGCAGATTTATCCGATCATTGTCGGGAAAATGAACAGTCGATTTTTACTTCAGAATGTGTTGTATCGTCTGACCGATCTGTTCGGCAATTATCGTGTATTATCAGTGTGTCGAGTAGACAGTGTTTGTACACTGTGATGACCCAGCTCGGTAGTCGTAGGCATTGTTTGTGATTGGTATTCTCAGTATGTTGTAGACGGTGTTTGTATGAAGTATTGTCGAATATGTCGAAGACAGCACATGTTTGAATGTGTTAGCTCGGTATTGTCCGGTAGACGGCGTGACAGCAAATTATTGCTCAGTGCGATTGGCAGTAGACAGTGTTTGGCTCAGCAGTGGCTGACCGTCTGTTGTAGACATGGTGATTACAGTATTTGCCTGAGTATTTATTGTGAACTAGACGGTGTTTGGCATGGTGTTGCTCAGTGTGTGAGCCTGAACAGTGTTTGTAATTGTCAGTGTGATCGTGATTGTGGGTGAGTGTGTTTGACGGTGTTTGTATGAGGTTATTGCTCAATATCGGTCAGTACTATGGTGATTGTGATGATAATGATGGCTCCGATGGTGTCAGACGATTGTTTGTATGGTGTTATCAGTACACGGTGTATTGTATTGAGACTGCATGTGTATCCGGCTGATGACATGAAATTTGATATCAGTATTGTTGTCGTAGACAGTGTTTGCTGTGATCAGTGTGTTAAGTAGACAGTTTTTGTATGATTATGCTCCAGTGTGTCAGTAGACGTGGCGCCGTAGTGACCGAACACATTATTTGCAGTGAGCCAGGCGGTGTTTGCCCATGAGTGTTAACCGCGTGTTTGTAGACGAGTAAAATTTGTTTGTAATGGGGCCTCAGTGTAATGTCAGTAAGACTGTGTTTGTATGATTGGTATCAGTGATGTTATCGGCCAGACCATGTTGTTATCAGTATTGTTGAGTGATACAATGGGGGTATAGTATTATTCGGCCTTAGTAGACAGTGATTTGTAACGAGCGACATCAGTATTGATTTATCAGTAGACAATGTTTGTAATGGTGTTAATCAGTGTACATTGGGCAGTATTTGGCTGTATGGTGATTTATCAGTGTATGTATTGTTCCAGCGCGTGTTTGTAGATATCGTTATCAGCGACTATGAAGCCAGACGTGTTTGCAGCATCGGTGAGTCAGTGGACAGTGTTTGTAATGGTAATTTATCAGTGTGATTTCAGTACAGTGTTTGGCTGCTCAGTATGTTGTCAGTGAACGAACGCTGTGATATTACCTCATTATATCGATGAACGTGTTTTTATATGGTGTCGGTGTGTTGTCGGTCGACAGTGTATTTGCTATGGTATGTTGTCGGTGTGTTGTCAGTAGACGGTTTTTGGCTAATGATGTATTGTCGGCGTAGCGTGTTTGAATTCATTATCGTGTGGTAATGCTGACGATGTTTATATAAAATCAGTTATCAGTGATATCGACACGCATGAGTGTGAGCAGTGTTTGGCTAGGGTGTTATCAGTATGTTGAGAAGACGAGCTGTTTGTATGGTGATCAGTGATGTCGGTACGCAGTGTTTGTAGTGGTATTTATCAGTGTGTCGGTAGACGCAGTATGAACAACAGCAGATATGGTTATCGGTGATTGGCGCAGACGTGTTTGACATATGTGTTTGTTGCTCCAGTGATGTTAGTGACACGAGTGTTTGCTGCTCGGTTATCAGTGGTGTTGTCAGGAGACGTGTTTGGCTATAATTGACCCATCAGCATGTGTCGATACACATCGGTGATGATTGTGAGTCACGCATGGTGATTATCCATTGTGTCAGTAGACGTGTTTGCAATGGTGTTATCAGTGTGTATTACACGAGTGTGATTGTATGAACATCAGGTGATTTGTCGGTAGACGATGTTTTATGCAGTAGTTGTTGGTGTGATTGTTAGTAGACGTTGAGTTTACTGGCTGTGATTATTTATCAGTGTGTGTAGACAGTGTTTGTATGGTATTGTCGACGTGTCGGTACGCAGTGTTTGCTATGGTATTTAATCGCCAGTATTCGATTGCGCATTGTTTGTAATGGTGGTATCGATGTATTTGACCAGTGGGCGTAATGGTGACGGCAGTGGCCCATTGTATTGGGCGGTGTTTGTGTGGTGATTATCAGTAATGATTGAGTAGACGTATTTGCTGTGGTATTTATCGGTGTGTCAGCAGTGTTTGTATGGTGTTATCGGTATTGTTAGTAGACGCTGATGTTTGTATGGTGCTATCGATGTATTTATTGTCGATTGTTTGTATGTCGTAGATCATGTGATGTCGAATATTGTTATTGTAGACGTGTTTGTAGGTGATGTCGTAGACGTGTTTGGCGCTATGGTGATTACTCGGTGTGATCATTGACCTGTATTTGTGATTTATCTCGGCGTGACCCGGCGACAGTGTTTGTATGGTGTTGGCGCTCCATGTGTTGAGTAGACAGTGTTTGTAGCTGTTGACCCGTCAGTGTGTTGTAGACTGAGTGTTTGTATGGCATCCGTGTCAGTACACGGTGTTTATATGGTATTTATCAGTGTGTCGGTAGACAGTGAACATGGTGTTATCGGTAATCAGTGTTGTTGTAACGACAGCAGCTGTATTGTGACCCAGCGGTGTGACCAGTAGACGATGTTTGTATGGTGTTGTCAATGATGTTGTGGGCAGTGATCATTTGTATGGTGTTATCAGTGTGTCAGTAGACATTGTTTGTATGGTGATTTATCAGTATTATTTAGTTGACAGTGTTTCAGTATGGTATGATCCAGTGGGTCAGTACGCAGTGTGTTTAGCAATTTGATATCGCGATTTATCGTAGACGAGACACCTGTAGTAATGGTTATCGGTATTGTCGACCCAGACGATGTTTGTACAGTAGTGTATCAGTGTGTCAGTAACGTGTTTTGTATGGTGTTATCAGTGTGTTGTTGTAGACGTGTTTGGCATAATGGTGTTGGCAGTCGGTAGAGAGTGTTTGTATAGTGATATCAGTCAAACGTTGTCGGTAGACAGTGTTGTGTATGTGTGTCGGTATCACGTGTGATCCAGTAGACAGTCTTTGGCTGGTGAACAATTTATCAGTGTTGCGAGTACACGATGTTTGTAGTAATTGTCCCAATCGCGTATTTGTTGAACGACATCCATGCGACAGCGTTGTTAGTAGACAGCGTTTGTTTGGTGTTATCAGTGTGACAATAGACAGTATTCTAAAGTGATTTATCAGTGTATTGTCGTAGACAGTGTTTGTATGGTGATTGCTCAGCGATGTTATCGTGTGTTGTGGTAGACGAATTGTTTGCGCTGAGTGTTATCAGTGAGCGAGTGTGGTATGGTGATATCAGCTATTGTTGTCGGTAGACTTGTATGAACGATCCCGCTCAGTATGGTGTCCGGTACACGATGTTTGTACAGCCCAATTATTGCTCGAACAATGTCGGTACACGATGTTTGTATCGGTATTATCAGTGTGAACGGTAACAGCCGGTATTGCTCGAACGACGTTACATCATTGTGTTGTAGGTAGACGTGTTTGCTATGGTATTTAATCATTAATCGACAGACATTGTTTGCTATGGTGATTATCGTGTATAGTGACTACGTGTTTGTGGTGTATTGTCAACGTCATTGAGCAGACGTGGGCTATGCTGTGTTATCAGTGTGGCGGTGGAACGAAAAACAGTGTTTGGCTATGGTGTTATCGGTGTGTTCGTAGACGGTGTTTTGTAGGGTGTTGTCGGTGTGTGAGCCAGACGGTAACGCATAGTCATTGTGTCGAGTACGCAGTGTTTGTATGGTGTTTATCAGTGTTGACAGTGGTTGTAGCTGAGTGTTGGCCTCAGTGTGTTGTCGTAGCCAGTACACAGTGTTTATGAGGTATTTATCAGTGTGTTAGTAGGTGGTGTCGGTAGCAGTGGTGTTTTAAAAGTACAGTATTTGTATGATGTAGGCCAGTGTTTGTGAGGTGTTGCCGTGTGTGGTGAGCCAGACGGTGTTTGTCGGTGTATCAGTAGACAGTGTTTGTAGTAGTTGTCAGTGTGTCGGCAGTGTTTGGGTGATATCCAGTATGTTGTAGCCAGTGCGGCGATCTTACTCACATTGTATAGTCCGTGTGTGTGTTTGACAGTTTGTAGACGGCTGGGCTGTTATCAGTGATCAGTGTTAATAGTAATTGTTATCGAATGTGTTGGTTGAACAGTGCTGCTGTAGGGGATAGTAATCAGTATTTGTTAGTAGACGGTGTGCCCATGGTGTTTATCAGTGTATTGTCGAGTACACCTGTGTTTGTATGGCCCATCAGTGTGTTGTTAGTAGACGGTGACTGTATAATTGTTTATCCATTGTGATTGTAGACAGTGTTTGTATGGTGTTATCAGTGTGTTGTTAGTAGACGGTGACTGTATGGTGTTATCGGTATGTTGTCGGTGACGGTGTGTTTATGGTGATATCAGTGTGTTGTCGGTAGGCAGTATTTGTATGGTGTTATCAGTGTGTTGTGTGATCGGCATTGGAACCAGTGATTTGTATGGTGTTATCGCTGATGTCGAGTGCGCAGTATTTGTATAATTGTTACATCAGTGTGTTGTGAGTAGACGAGTGTTTGTATGGTGTTATCAGTGTGTTGAAGACAGTGTTTGTATGGTATTATCCGTGTATCATTAGACTGGTGTTTGTATGGTGTTGCTCAGTGTGTTGTCACGCAGTGTTTGTATGAGTGTTATCAGTGTGTCGTTAGTACACAGTGTTTGCTGTAATGGTGATTATCGTATTGTGTTGGCAGTGAAAATCAGCTGATGATTTTTATGGTATTATCAGTGTGGTAGTAGACGGTGTTTGTATGGTGTTATCAGTGTGTCAGTAGACAGTGTTTGTATGGTGTTATCAGTGTGTTAGTGACAGTGTTTGTATGGTGTTATCAGTGTGTCAGTAGACAGTGTTTGTATGGTGTTATCAGTGTGTCAGTAGACAGTGTTTGTATGGTGTTATCAGTGTTGTCAGTAGACAGTGTTTGTATGGTGTTATCAGTGTGTTAGTAGACAGTGTTTGTATGGTGTTATCAGTGTGTTGTAGACAGTGTTTGTATGGTGTTATCAGTGTGTTGTAGACAGTGTTTGTATGGTGTTATCAGTGTGTTGTCAGTAGACAGTGTTTGTATGGTGTTATCAGTGTGTTAGTAGACAGTGTTTGTATGGTGTTATCAGTGTGTCAGTAGACAGTGTTTGTATGGTGTTATCAGTGTGTCAGTAGACAGTGTTTGTATGGTGTTATCAGTGTGTCAGTAGACAGTGTTTGTATGGTGTTATCAGTGTGTTAGTAGACAGTGTTTGTATGGTGTTATCAGTGTGTTGTTAGTAGACAGTGTTTGTATGGTGTTATCAGTGTGTTAGTAGACAGTGTTTGTATGGTGTTATCAGTGTTTGTATTGTTATCAGTGTGTAGTACACAGTGTTTGTATGGTGTTATCAGTGTGTTGTCAGTAGACAGTGTTTGTATGTGTTATCAGTGTGTTGTAGACAGTGTTTGTATGGTGTTATCAGTGTGTGTGTTTGTATGGTGTTATCAGTGTGTGTTAGTAGACAGTGTTTGTATGGTGTTATCAGTGTGTTGTAGAGTGTTTGTATGGTGTTATCAGTGTGTAGACAGTGTTTGTATGGTGTTATCAGTGTGTTAGTAGACAGTGTTTGTATGGTGTTATCAGTGTGTTAGTAGACAGTGTTTGTATGGTGTTATCAGTGTGTTGTTAGTAGACAGTGTTTGTATGGTGTTATCAGTGTGTTGTTAGTAGACAGTGTTTGTATGGTGTTATCAGTGTGTGTTAGTAGACAGTGTTTGTATGGTGTTATCAGTGTGTTGTTAGTAGACAGTGTTTGTATGGTGTTATCAGTGTGTTCAGTAGACAGTGTTTGTATGGTGTTATCAGTGTGTTGTCAGTAGACAGTGTTTGTATGGTGTTATCAGTGTGTTGTAGACAGTGTTTGTATGGTGTTATCAGTGTGTTAGTAGACAGTGTTTGTATGGTGTTATCATGTGTGTCAGTAGACAGTGTTTGTATGGTGTTATCAGTGTGTGTCAGTAGACAGTGTTTGTATGGTGTTATCAGTGTGTTGTAGTAGACAGTGTTTGTATGGTGTTATCAGTGTGTCAGTAGACAGTGTTTGTATGGTGTTATCAGTGTGTTTCAGTAGACAGTGTTTGTATGGTGTTATCAGTGTGTTAGTAGACAGTGTTTGTATGGTGTTATCAGTGTGTTAGTAGACAGTGTTTGTATGGTGTTATCAGTGTGTTAGTAGACAGTGTTTGTATGGTGTTATCAGTGTGTTGTAGACAGTGTTTGTATGGTGTTATCAGTGTGTTGTCAGTAGACAGTGTTTGTATGGTGTTATCAGTGTGTGTCAGTAGACAGTGTTTGTATGGTGTTATCAGTGTGTTAGTAGACAGTGTTTGTATGGTGTTATCAGTGTGTCAGTGACAGTGTTTGTATGGTGTTATCAGTGTGTTGTCAGTAGACAGTGTTTGTATGGTGTTATCAGTGTGTTAGTAGACAGTGTTTGTATGGTGTTATCAGTGTGTTAGTAGACAGTGTTTGTATGTATGGTGTTATCAGTGTGTTGTTAGTAGACAGTGTTTGTATGGTGTTATCAGTGTGTTATTGGACAGTGTTTGTATGGTGTTATCAGTGTGTTGGTAGACAGTGTTTGTATGGTGTTATCAGTGTGTTGTCAGTAGACAGTGTTTGTATGGTGTTATCAGTGTGTCAGTACACAGTGTTTGTATGGTGTTATCAGTGTGTTGTCAGTAGACAGTGTTTGTATGGTGTTATCAGTGTGTTAGTAGACAGTGTTTGTATGGTGTTATCAGTGTGTTAGTAGACAGTGTTTGTATGGTGTTATCAGTGTGTTAGTAGACAGTGTTTGTATGGTGTTATCAGTGTGTTAGTAGACAGTGTTTGTATGGTGTTATCAGTGTGTCAGTAGGCAGTGTTTGTATGGTGTTATCAGTGTGTTGTCAGTAGACAGTGTTTGTATGGTGTTATCAGTGTGTGTCAGTAGACAGTGTTTGTATGGTGTTATCAGTGTGTGTCAGTAGACAGTGTTTGTATGGTGTTATCAGTGTGTTCAGTAGACAGTGTTTGTATGGTGTTATCAGTGTGTGTTGTAGACAGTGTTTGTATGGTGTTATCAGTGTGTCAGTACACAGTGTTTGTATGGTGTTATCAGTGTGTCAGTACACAGTGTTTGTATGGTGTTATCAGTGTGTTGTTAGTAGACAGTGTTTGTATGGTGTTATCAGTGTGTTGTAGACAGTGTTTGTATGGTGTTATCAGTGTGTTAGTAGACAGTGTTTGTATGGTGTTATCAGTGTGTTGTCAGTAGACAGTGTTTGTATGGTGTTATCAGTGTGTTAGTAGACAGTGTTTGTATGGTGTTATCAGTGTGTTAGTAGGTGTTTGTATGTCAGTGTGTCAGTAGACAGTGTTTGTATGGTGTTATCAGTGTGTGTTAGTAGACAGTGTTTGTATGGTGTTATCAGTGTGTTGTCAGTAGACAGTGTTTGTATGGTGTTATCAGTGTGTTAGTAGACAGTGTTTGTATGGTGTTATCAGTGTGTTAGTAGACAGTGTTTGTATGGTGTTATCAGTGTGTGTCAGTAGACAGTGTTTGTATGGTGTTATCAGTGTGTTAGTAGACAGTGTTTGTATGGTGTTATCAGTGTGTGTCAGTAGACAGTGTTTGTATGGTGTTATCAGTGTGTTGTTAGTAGACAGTGTTTGTATGGTGTTATCAGTGTGTCAGTAGACAGTGTTTGTATGGTGTTATCAGTGTGTTAGTAGACAGTGTTTGTATGGTGTTATCAGTGTGTTGTAGACAGTGTTTGTATGGTGTTATCAGTGTGTCAGTAGACAGTGTTTGTATGGTGTTATCAGTGTGTTAGTAGACAGTGTTTGTATGGTGTTATCAGTGTGTGTTAGTAGACAGTGTTTGTATGGTGTTATCAGTGTGTTGTCAGTACACAGTGTTTGTATGGTGTTATCAGTGTGTGTAGACAGTGTTTGTATGGTGTTATCAGTGTGTGTCAGTAGACAGTGTTTGTATGGTGTTATCAGTGTGTTAGTAGACAGTGTTTGTATGGTGTTATCAGTGTGTTGTAGACAGTGTTTGTATGTGTTATCAGTGTGTCAGTAGACAGTGTTTGTATGGTGTTATCAGTGTGTTGTCAGTAGACAGTGTTTGTATGGTGTTATCAGTGTGTTGTTAGTAGACAGTGTTTGTATGGTGTTATCAGTGTGTTAGTAGACAGTGTTTGTATGGTGTTATCAGTGTGTTAGACAGTGTTTGTATGGTGTTATCAGTGTGTTGTTAGTAGACAGTGTTTGTATGGTGTTATCAGTGTGTTGTCAGTAGACAGTGTTTGTATGGTGTTATCAGTGTGTTGTCAGTAGACAGTGTTTGTATGGTGTTATCAGTGTGTTGTAGACAGTGTTTGTATGGTGTTATCAGTGTGTGTCAGTAGACAGTGTTTGTATGGTGTTATCAGTGTGTTAGTAGACAGTGTTTTGTATGGTGTTATCAGTGTGTTAGTAGACAGTGTTTGTATGGTGTTATCAGTGTGTTAGTAGACAGTGTTTGTATGGTGTTATCAGTGTGTCAGTAGGCAGTGTTTGTATGGTGTTATCAGTGTGTTGTTAGTAGACAGTGTTTGTATGGTGTTATCAGTGTGTTAGTAGACAGTGTTTGTATGGTGTTATCAGTGTGTTGTCAGTAGACAGTGTTTGTATGGTGTTATCAGTGTGTTCAGTAGACAGTGTTTGTATGGTGTTATCAGTGTGTTGTCAGTAGACAGTGTTTGTATGGTGTTATCAGTGTGTTGTAGACAGTGTTTGTATGGTGTTATCAGTGTGTTGTCAGTAGACAGTGTTTGTATGGTGTTATCAGTGTGTGTAGTAGACAGTGTTTGTATGGTGTTATCAGTGTGTTGTAGACAGTGTTTGTATGGTGTTATCAGTGTGTCAGTAGACAGTGTTTGTATGGTGTTATCAGTGTGTTGTCAGTAGACAGTGTTTGTATGGTGTTATCAGTGTGTTAGTAGACAGTGTTTGTATGGTGTTATCAGTGTGTGTCAGTAGACAGTGTTTGTATGGTGTTATCAGTGTGTGTTAGTAGACAGTGTTTGTATGGTGTTATCAGTGTGTGTTAGTAGACAGTGTTTGTATGGTGTTATCAGTGTGTTAGTAGACAGTGTTTGTATGGTGTTATCAGTGTGTTCAGTAGACAGTGTTTGTATGGTGTTATCAGTGTGTTGTCAGTAGACAGTGTTTGTATGGTGTTATCAGTGTGTGTGTCAGTACACAGTGTTTGTATGGTGTTATCAGTGTGTTGTCAGTAGACAGTGTTTGTATGGTGTTATCAGTGTGTTGTTAGTAGACAGTGTTTGTATGGTGTTATCAGTGTGTCAGTAGACAGTGTTTGTATGGTGTTATCAGTGTGTCAGTAGACAGTGTTTGTATGGTGTTATCAGTGTGTTGTTAGTAGACAGTGTTTGTATGGTGTTATCAGTGTGTTAGTAGACAGTGTTTGTATGGTGTTATCAGTGTGTTGTTAGTAGACAGTGTTTGTATGGTGTTATCAGTGTGTTGTAGTAGACAGTGTTTGTATGGTGTTATCAGTGTGTCCAGTACACAGTGTTTGTATGGTGTTATCAGTGTGTTGTCAGTAGACAGTGTTTGTATGGTGTTATCAGTGTGTCAGTAGACAGTGTTTGTATGGTGTTATCAGTGTTGTCAGTAGACAGTGTTTGTATGGTGTTATCAGTGTGTTAGTAGACAGTGTTTGTATGGTGTTATCAGTGTGTTAGTAGACAGTGTTTGTATGGTGTTATCAGTGTGTCAGTACACAGTGTTTGTATGGTGTTATCAGTGTGTTTGTCAGTGTTTGTAGTGTTATCAGTGTGTTGTATGTGTTATCAGTGTGTTGTCAGTAGACAGTGTTTGTATGGTGTTATCAGTGTGTTAGTAGACAGTGTTTGTATGGTGTTATCAGTGTGTCCAGTAGACAGTGTTTGTATGGTGTTATCAGTGTGTTTGTACACAGTGTTTGTATGGTGTTATCAGTGTGTCAGTAGACAGTGTTTGTATGGTGTTATCAGTGTGTTGTCCAGTAGACAGTGTTTGTATGGTGTTATCAGTGTGTTAGTAGACAGTGTTTGTATGGTGTTATCAGTGTGTCAGTAGACAGTGTTTGTATGGTGTTATCAGTGTGTGTCAGTAGACAGTGTTTGTATGGTGTTATCAGTGTGTTAGTAGACAGTGTTTGTATGGTGTTATCAGTGTGTTTAGTAGACAGTGTTTGTATGGTGTTATCAGTGTGTTAGTAGACAGTGTTTGTATGGTGTTATCAGTGTGTTAGTAGACAGTGTTTGTATGGTGTTATCAGTGTGTTAGTACACAGTGTTTGTATGGTGTTATCAGTGTGTATTTGTATAGTAGACAGTGTTTGTATGGTGTTATCAGTGTGTTAGTAGACAGTGTTTGTATGGTGTTATCAGTGTGTGTCAGTAGACAGTGTTTGTATGTGTTATCAGTGTGTTCAGTAGACAGTGTTTGTATGGTGTTATCAGTGTGTGTAGACAGTGTTTGTATGGTGTTATCAGTGTGTCAGTAGACAGTGTTTGTATGGTGTTATCAGTGTGTTAGTAGACAGTGTTTGTATGGTGTTATCAGTGTGTTAGTAGACAGTGTTTGTATGGTGTTATCAGTGTGTTGTCAGTAGACAGTGTTTGTATGGTGTTATCAGTGTGTTAGTAGACAGTGTTTGTATGGTGTTATCAGTGTGTTGTAGTAGACAGTGTTTGTATGGTGTTATCAGTGTGTTAGTAGACAGTGTTTGTATGGTGTTATCAGTGTTGTCAGTAGACAGTGTTTGTATGGTGTTATCAGTGTGTTAGTAGACAGTGTTTGTATGGTGTTATCAGTGTGTTGGTAGACAGTGTTTGTATGGTGTTATCAGTGTGTTAGTAGACAGTGTTTGTATGGTGTTATCAGTGTGTCAGTAGACAGTGTTTGTATGGTGTTATCAGTGTGTTAGTAGACAGTGTTTGTATGGTGTTATCAGTGTGTTAGTAGACAGTGTTTGTATGGTGTTATCAGTGTGTTAGTAGACAGTGTTTGTATGGTGTTATCAGTGTGTCAGTAGACAGTGTTTGTATGGTGTTATCAGTGTTGTCAGTAGACAGTGTTTGTATGGTGTTATCAGTGTGTGTAGTAGACAGTGTTTGTATGGTGTTATCAGTGTGTTAGTAGACAGTGTTTGTATGGTGTTATCAGTGTGTTAGTAGACAGTGTTTGTATGGTGTTATCAGTGTGTTAGTAGACAGTGTTTGTATGGTGTTATCAGTGTGTTGTTAGTAGACAGTGTTTGTATGGTGTTATCAGTGTGTTGTTAGTAGACAGTGTTTGTATGGTGTTATCAGTGTGTCAGTAGACAGTGTTTGTATGGTGTTATCAGTGTGTTGTCAGTCGACAGTGTTTGTATGGTGTTATCAGTGTGTCAGTAGACAGTGTTTGTATGGTGTTATCAGTGTGTCAGTAGACAGTGTTTGTATGGTGTTATCAGTGTGTTAGTAGACAGTGTTTGTATGGTGTTATCAGTGTGTTAGTAGACAGTGTTTGTATGGTGTTATCAGTGTGTGTCAGTAGACAGTGTTTGTATGGTGTTATCAGTGTGTTAGTAGACAGTGTTTGTATGGTGTTATCAGTGTGTTAGTAGACAGTGTTTGTATGGTGTTATCAGTGTGTCAGTAGACAGTGTTTGTATGGTGTTATCAGTGTGTCAGTAGACAGTGTTTGTATGGTGTTATCAGTGTGTCAGTAGACAGTGTTTGTATGGTGTTATCAGTGTGTTGTTAGTAGACAGTGTTTGTATGGTGTTATCAGTGTGTTTAGTAGACAGTGTTTGTATGGTGTTATCAGTGTGTCAGTACACAGTGTTTGTATGGTGTTATCAGTGTGTTAGTACACAGTGTTTGTATGGTGTTATCAGTGTGTTGTTATCAGTGTTTGTATGGTGTTATCAGTGTGTTAGTAGACAGTGTTTGTATGGTGTTATCAGTGTGTGTCAGTAGACAGTGTTTGTATGGTGTTATCAGTGTGTGTCAGTAGACAGTGTTTGTATGGTGTTATCAGTGTGTTAGTAGACAGTGTTTGTATGGTGTTATCAGTGTGTTGTCAGTAGACAGTGTTTGTATGGTGTTATCAGTGTGTTGTTAGTAGACAGTGTTTGTATGGTGTTATCAGTGTGTTAGTAGACAGTGTTTGTATGAATGTTATCAGTGTGTTGTTAGTAGACAGTGTTTGTATGGTGTTATCAGTGTGTTAGTAGACAGTGTTTGTATGGTGTTATCAGTGTGTTGTGTAGACAGTGTTTGTATGGTGTTATCAGTGTGTTGTTAGTAGACAGTGTTTGTATGGTGTTATCAGTGTGTGTTAGTAGACAGTGTTTGTATGGTGTTATCAGTGTGTTGTCAGTAGACAGTGTTTGTATGGTGTTATCAGTGTGTTTAGTAGACAGTGTTTGTATGGTGTTATCAGTGTGTCAGTAGACAGTGTTTGTAGGGTGTTATCAGTGTGTCAGTAGACAGTGTTTGTATGGTGTTATCAGTGTGTTAGTAGACAGTGTTTGTATGGTGTTATCAGTGTGTTCAGTAGACAGTGTTTGTATGGTGTTATCAGTGTGTCAGTAGACAGTGTTTGTATGTTGTTATCAGTGTGTTGTTAGTAGACAGTGTTTGTATGGTGTTATCAGTGTGTCAGTAGACAGTGTTTGTAGGGTGTTATCAGTGTGTTAGCAGACAGTGTTTGTATGGTGTTATCAGTGTGTTAGTAGACAGTGTTTGTATGGTGTTATCAGTGTGTTACAGTGTTTGTATGGTGTTATCAGTGTGTCAGTACAGTGTTTGTATGGTGTTATCAGTGTGTCAGTACAGTGTTTGTATGGTGTTATCAGTGTGTTAGTAGACAGTGTTTGTATGGTGTTATCAGTGTGTGTCAGTAGACAGTGTTTGTATGGTGTTATCAGTGTGTTGTCAGTAGACAGTGTTTGTATGGTGTTATCAGTGTGTCAGTAGACAGTGTTTGTATGGTGTTATCAGTGTGTTAGTAGACAGTGTTTGTATGGTGTTATCAGTGTGTTGTTAGTAGACAGTGTTTGTATGGTGTTATCAGTGTGTGTTAGTAGACAGTGTTTGTATGGTGTTATCAGTGTGTCAGTAGACAGTGTTTGTATGGTGTTATCAGTGTGTCAGTAGACAGTGTTTGTATGGTGTTATCAGTGTGTTGTCAGTAGACAGTGTTTGTATGGTGTTATCAGTGTGTTGGTAGACAGTGTTTGTATGGTGTTATCAGTGTGTCAGTAGACAGTGTTTGTATGGTGTTATCAGTGTGTTGTCAGTAGACAGTGTTTGTATGGTGTTATCAGTGTGTGTAGTAGACAGTGTTTGTATGGTGTTATCAGTGTGTCAGTACACAGTGTTTGTATGGTGTTATCAGTGTGTCAGTACACAGTGTTTGTATGGTGTTATCAGTGTGTTAGTAGACAGTGTTTGTATGGTGTTATCAGTGTGTTAGTAGACAGTGTTTGTATGAGTGTTTGTATGGTGTTATCAGTGTGTTGTCAGTAGACAGTGTTTGTATGGTGTTATCAGTGTGTTAGTAGACAGTGTTTGTATGGTGTTATCAGTGTGTTAGTAGACAGTGTTTGTATGGTGTTATCAGTGTGTTAGTAGACAGTGTTTGTATGGTGTTATCAGTGTGTTAGTAGACAGTGTTTGTATGGTGTTATCAGTGTGTTAGTAGACAGTGTTTGTATGGTGTTATCAGTGTGTGTCAGTAGACAGTGTTTGTATGGTGTTATCAGTGTGTTAGTAGACAGTGTTTGTATGGTGTTATCAGTGTGTTGTTAGTAGACAGTGTTTGTATGGTGTTATCAGTGTCAGTAGACAGTGTTTGTATGGTGTTATCAGTGTGTTAGTAGACAGTGTTTGTATGGTGTTATCAGTGTGTTGTTAGTAGACAGTGTTTGTATGGTGTTATCAGTGTGTTAGTAGACAGTGTTTGTATGGTGTTATCAGTGTGTCAGTAGACAGTGTTTGTATGGTGTTATCAGTGTGTTAGTAGACAGTGTTTGTATGGTGTTATCAGTGTGTTTAGTAGACAGTGTTTGTATGGTGTTATCAGTGTGTCAGTAGACAGTGTTTGTATGGTGTTATCAGTGTTGTCAGTAGACAGTGTTTGTATGGTGTTATCAGTGTGTTAGTAGACAGTGTTTGTATGGTGTTATCAGTGTGTGTTAGTAGACAGTGTTTGTATGGTGTTATCAGTGTGTTAGTAGACAGTGTTTGTATGGTGTTATCAGTGTGTTAGTAGACAGTGTTTGTATGGTGTTATCAGTGTGTGTTCAGTAGACAGTGTTTGTATGGTGTTATCAGTGTGTTAGTAGACAGTGTTTGTATGGTGTTATCAGTGTGTTGTTAGTAGACAGTGTTTGTATGGTGTTATCAGTGTGTTAGTAGACAGTGTTTGTATGGTGTTATCAGTCAGTACACAGTGTTTGTATGGTGTTATCAGTGTGTGTGCAGTGTTTGTATGATGTTATCAGTGTGTGTCAGTGTGTTTGTATTGTTATCAGTGTGTTAGTAGACAGTGTTTGTATGGTGTTATCAGTGTGTCAGTACACAGTGTTTGTATGGTGTTATCAGTGTGTCAGTAGACAGTGTTTGTATGGTGTTATCAGTGTGTTGTTAGTAGACAGTGTTTGTATGGTGTTATCAGTGTGTTGTTAGTAGACAGTGTTTGTATGGTGTTATCAGTGTGTTAGTAGACAGTGTTTGTATGGTGTTATCAGTGTGTTGTTAGTAGACAGTGTTTGTATGGTGTTATCAGTGTGTGTTAGTTGACAGTGTTTGTATGGTGTTATCAGTGTGTTGTCAGTCGACAGTGTTTGTATGGTGTTATCAGTGTGTCGTAGACAGTGTTTGTATGGTGTTATCAGTGTGTTTAGTAGACAGTGTTTGTATGGTGTTGTCAGTGTGTAGTAGACAGTGTTTGTATGGTGTTATCAGTGTGTTAGTAGACAGTGTTTGTATGGTGTTATCAGTGTTGTCAGTAGACAGTGTTTGTATGGTGTTATCAGTGTGTCAGTACACAGTGTTTGTTGTTATCAGTGTGTCAGTACACAGTGTTTGTATGGTGTTATCAGTGTTGTTAGTAGACAGTGTTTGTATGGTGTTATCAGTGTGTTGTCAGTAGACAGTGTTTGTATGGTGTTATCAGTGTGTTGTCAGTAGACAGTGTTTGTATGGTGTTATCAGTGTGTTGTCAGTAGACAGTTTTTGTATGATGTTATTAGTGTGTCAGTAGATAGTGTTTGTGTGGTGTTATCAGTGTGTTAGTAGACAGTGTTTGTATGGTGTTATCAGTGTGTTAGTACACAGTGTTTGTATGGTGTTATCAGTGTTATCAGTGTGTTGTTAGTAGACAGTGTTTGTATGGTGTTATCAGTGTGTTGTAGACAGTGTTTGTATGGTGTTATCAGTGTGTCAGTAGACAGTGTTTGTATGGTGTTATCAGTGTGTTAGTAGACAGTGTTTGTATGGTGTTATCAGTGTGTCAGTAGACAGTGTTTGTATGGTGTTATCAGTGTGTTAGTAGACAGTGTTTGTATGGTGTTATCAGTGTGTCAGTACACAGTGTTTGTATGGTGTTATCAGTGTGTTAGTAGACAGTGTTTGTATGGTGTTATCAGTGTGTTAGTAGACAGTGTTTGTATGGTGTTATCAGTGTGTTAGTAGACAGTGTTTGTATGGTGTTATCAGTGTGTGTCAGTAGACAGTGTTTGTATGGTGTTATCAGTGTGTCAGTACACAGTGTTTGTATGGTGTTATCAGTGTGTTGTCAGTAGACAGTGTTTGTATGGTGTTATCAGTGTGTCAGTAGACAGTGTTTGTATGGTGTTATCAGTGTGTCAGTAGACAGTGTTTGTATGGTGTTATCAGTGTGTTGGTAGACAGTGTTTGTATGGTGTTATCAGTGTTGTCAGTAGACAGTGTTTGTATGGTGTTATCAGTGTGTCAGTAGACAGTGTTTGTATGGTGTTATCAGTGTGTTGTCAGTAGACAGTGTTTGTATGGTGTTATCAGTGTGTCAGTAGACAGTGTTTGTATGGTGTTATCAGTGTGTTGTCAGTAGACAGTGTTTGTATGGTGTTATCAGTGTGTTAGTAGACAGTGTTTGTTGTATGGTGTTATCAGTGTGTTGTCAGTAGACAGTGTTTGTATGGTGTTATCAGTGTGTTAGTAGACAGTGTTTGTATGGTGTTATCAGTGTGTGTCAGTAGACAGTGTTTGTATGGTGTTATCAGTGTGTCAGTAGACAGTGTTTGTATGGTGTTGTCAGTGTGTCAGTAGACAGTGTTTGTATGGTGTTATCAGTGTGTTGTCAGTAGACAGTGTTTGTATGGTGTTATCAGTGTGTTAGTAGACAGTGTTTGTATGGTGTTATCAGTGTGTTAGTAGACAGTGTTTGTATGGTGTTATCAGTGTGTTAGTAGACAGTGTTTGTATGGTGTTATCAGTGTGTCAGTAGACAGTGTTTGTATGGTGTTATCAGTGTGTCAGTAGACAGTGTTTGTATAGACAGTGTGTGTAGACAGTGTTTGTATGGTGTTATCAGTGTGTTGTAGACAGTGTTTGTATGGTGTTATCAGTGTGTTGTAGACAGTGTTTGTATTGTTATCAGTGTGTGTTAGTAGACAGTGTTTGTATGGTGTTATCAGTGTGTTGTAGTAGACAGTGTTTGTATGGTGTTATCAGTGTGTGTTAGTAGACAGTGTTTGTATGGTGTTATCAGTGTGTTAGTAGACAGTGTTTGTATGGTGTTATCAGTGTGTCAGTAGACAGTGTTTGTATGGTGTTATCAGTGTGTGTAGACAGTGTTTGTATGGTGTTATCAGTGTGTTGTTAGTAGACAGTGTTTGTATGGTGTTATCAGTGTGTGTCAGTAGACAGTGTTTGTATGGTGTTATCAGTGTGTTAGTAGACAGTGTTTGTATGGTGTTATCAGTGTGTGTTAGTAGACAGTGTTTGTATGGTGTTATCAGTGTGTGTTAGTAGACAGTGTTTGTATGGTGTTATCAGTGTGTTAGTAGACAGTGTTTGTATGGTGTTATCAGTGTGTTAGTAGACAGTGTTTGTATGGTGTTATCAGTGTGTTGTCAGTCGACAGTGTTTGTATGGTGTTATCAGTGTGTCAGTAGACAGTGTTTGTATGGTGTTATCAGTGTGTTAGTAGACAGTGTTTGTATGGTGTTATCAGTGTGTTGTTAGTAGACAGTGTTTGTATGGTGTTATCAGTGTGTCAGTAGACAGTGTTTGTATGGTGTTATCAGTGTGTTAGTAGACAGTGTTTGTATGGTGTTATCAGTGTGTTAGTAGACGGTGTTTGTATGGTGTTATCAGTGTGTTAGTTAGACAGTGTTTGTATGGTGTTATCAGTGTGTTGTCAGTAGACAGTGTTTGTATGGTGTTATCAGTGTGTTGTCCAGTAGACAGTGTTTGTATGGTGTTATCAGTGTGTTAGTAGACAGTGTTTGTATGGTGGTATCAGTGTGTTGTCAGTAGACAGTGTTTGTATGGTGTTATCAGTGTTGTCAGTGACAGTGTTTGTATGGTGTTATCAGTGTGTCAGTAGACAGTGTGTTGTATGGTGTTATCAGTGTGTGTTAGTAGACAGTGTTTGTATGGTGTTATCAGTGTGTAGTAGACAGTGTTTGTATGGTGTTATCAGTGTGTTACAGTAGACAGTAGACCAGTGTTTGTATGGTGTTATCAGTGTGTTAGTAGACAGTGTTTGTATGGTGTTATCAGTGTGTTGTTATTAGACAGTGTTTGTAGAGTGTTATCAGTGTGTTAGTAGACAGTGTTTGTATAGTGTTATCAGTGTTAGTAGACAGTGTTTGTATGGTGTTATCAGTGTGTTGTAGTAGGACAGTGTTGTATGGTGTATCAATTAGTGTGTCGTATCGACAGTGTTTGTATGGTGTTATCAGTGTGTTAGTAGAGCAGTGTTTGTATGGTGTTATCAGTGTGTCAATTAGACAGTGGCAGCGTAATTGTTATCAGTGTGTCAGTACGAGCAGTGTTTGTATGATGTTATCAGTGTGTTATTTGGCAGTGTGGTTGTATAGTAGTGTTATCAGTGTGTAGTAGACAGTGTTTGTATGGTGTTATCAGTGTGTTAGTGACTTCCAGTGTTTTGTATGGTGTTATCAGTGTGTTAGTAGACAGTGTTTTGTATGGGTGTTATCAGTGTCAGTAGACAGTGTTTTGTGGTGTTATCAGTGTGTCAGTAGACAGTGTTTGTATGGTGTTATCAGTGTGTTGTTATTAGACCAGTGTTTGTGGTGTTATCAGTGTGTCAGTGGAACACAGTGTTTGTATGGTGTTATCAGTGTGTTGGTAGACAGTGTTTGTATGGTGTTAGTCATTGTGTCAGTGACAGTGTTTGTATGGTGTTATCAGTGTGTGTCAGTACAGTGTTTGTATGAATGTTATCAGTGTTGTTGTAGAGCAGTGTTTGTATGGTGTTATCAATTGTGTTGTAGACCAGTGTTGTATGGTGTTATCAGTGTGTCAGTACACAGTATTTGTATGAGTTATCAGATGTTGTTCAGTAGACAGTGTTTGTATGGTGTTATCAGTGTGTTAGTAGACAGTGTTTGTAGCGGGTATCAGTGTGTTAGTAGACAGTGTTTGTATGGTGTTATCAGTGTTGTTAGTAGACAGTGTTTGTATTGTTATCAGTGTGTCGGTAGACAGTGTTGTGTTATCAGTGTGAGTAAGGCCAGTGTTTGTATGAGTGTTATCAGTGTGTTAGTATGCATTGTATAGTGTTATCAGTTGTGTCAGTAGACAGTGTTTGTATGGTGTTTCTGTGTTTAGTTGTCATTGTTTGTATGCAGGTATTTGTATGGTGTTATCAGTGGGTTAGTGCAGTGTGTCATGTACACAGTTATGGTCAGTAGACAGTATATGGTTGTTATCAGTGTGTTTATCAGTGTGTTAGTAGACATGTTTGTATGGTGTTATCAGTGTGTGTGTATGGTTTAGTGTGTTAGTAGACAGTGTTTGTAGTGTTATCAATGTGTTAGTCAGTAGTGTGTGTAGTGTGTATGGTGTTATCATGTGTTGTCAGTAGACCAGTGTTTGTATGGTGTTATGTGTTTGTGTAGACAGTGTTTGTAGACAGTGTTTGTATGGTGTTATCAGTGTGTTAG